>NCQV01082269.1:0-10379 GCA_002740545.1 Lophocereus schottii
TACTATCAATTTTTCCCGAAATTGTTCGATAAATGAAACTCGAATTGCAAAGTGCGGCCCGAAATGAATTTTTACAACTGGGATGATTCAATGAAATAAATAAATGTGAAAAATGAATAACATGGCTTCATTAAATAAATAAATATGATTCAGGGTCAGGCTATTACAAAGATAGAGGCAAAGAGAGTAACTCATACTGTAGCTAAGGAAACTCTAAAAAGGTAAATAATCCATGGCTTGTTTGAAGGTTGCACCAGCTTGTATCCATGACATTGCATTGAAGGAAATGAAATAAATTATTTGGTTTTCTTGCAAAAAAATAAGATGAATAAATTTGGCATATGTGTACTGGTAAAATATAACCCAACCATAAATTACGTCGAAGGGATACGCAAGCAGGCCTAGGAAGTGCCGAAATAGGCTACTAATTTTTAAGCCTTTTCAAAGCTTTTGACTTTTTGACTTGAGTTTCTGAAAAAATGAAGAAAGAGAAACCATAAAGCAACTCACTAGCCATTCACCACTCACCACACCAGTCAACTCCACTCTACCTCGAGCCCCTCTCATGCATACAACGGTACCACACAATCTATGTTTTTCCTTCTTTCTATCTCCATAGTCAAGTAACTTAAGCTTCTTCACTGATCTACCCTAAATCGCCAGTCATCTTCTTTATTCGTCACTTTCTTTACTTTGAAGCTGGATCAAGCCATGCCGCCATGTCCAAGAGGCATCACATCTCAAGGGAGGAAAACATTCAGCTCTATTAGACTGAAGCCATCTCCCCTTGTCCATAATAGAGAGTCCCAAACACCTGATTTTTCTCTCTCCTTCATTTGCAACAACCATGTCTATTTTTTCTTGTGGGTTGGATATCAATTTGCAAATTTAATCGATTTTGTTCATCACACCCTTAGTTTTAGGTCTCTATGCTTTGGATTCGAATTGCAAATGACATATATACTATGAATTTTTTTGGATTTAAACAAGCTATAGGGAATTTAGTCGACAGATTCTTGAAGGTGAGTAGTTATTTTTATCATTTTCTATTCTATTTTGTTTAGTTCTTTCCTTGTTGATTGAATCAAGAGATTCTTGAAAGTGGCTAGTTAAGTATGTTGTGAACTTGTGATTGGTGATGCAAAATCTCCTCCCTCTCTTTTTGTTCTGATTTGCTTATGTGCTTGTCCTACCATGTGCATTTACAACCTAGCTTATGAATTTGATAAAAATTGAGTGAATTTTCATCGAACTCCCCAATTGGACATTTAAGAAATACTATAAAAAAGGGTGTTGGATCTTGGGGGATACCACACTTTTGTTGATGGGAATAGGCAAAGTGGAAATGTGGAGGGTGGCAAAGGGGATGATTTGAAGAATTATCCTTGGCCTTTTCAATTATGATTAGATTTTGATTTGATTTTAAGAAATTTTGATTCAGAAGCTTGGAATCTATAAAATATAGTGCTTTACATGTGATGTTGCCAGGGAATTTTATTGGGGAGGTCTGTGTTCCTATTTATATATGAAGCATTTATTCATTTTTTAGGTAATAAAGCCTAGTTTTTCAATTGTGATTATTATAAGAAGCTTTAATCAATCTACACGGCTTTGCTTGAATCAGACGAAGATATTTCTTCATTAAAGAAAAGACGATGGACTATGAGTACGTGGAAGCATCATAATATAAAAGAAGACAAATTTTTCACCGATGATATATCTCGTGCCTACTGCAAGTATTATAGTAGAGGGCCTACAATTGTAGATTCTAGTAATGGTACAACTAGTTTTAGGCGTCATTTAGAGACTTATAATACTCCTTCAAGCAGTGATGTGGGTCAATTGATGATGACTAAAGATGGAAATTAGCTAGAAAATTTGATCAATCTAAATATAAAAAATATTAGAAAAGTCAAAATTAGACGTCGCTAGTCTTATGCATTTGCACAACAAGAAGAAAATAGCAGAATCCATATTTATTTAAATGATGATTGTGTTTCCATATCTAGAAACATGGTTAAAAAAATCATTGTTTATAGATCCACAAACATGAAAAACAAAGGCTCACAAGGTCATTGAGCAAACTTTTAAATAAAATTGCTTAACTGGTAATTTGTAACTTCTTTTTATGTAGGTCATGGTTTCCTCTCTTTGACAGCCCATATATTCATCATGAATGAAATGTGCACGCTACGATTTAAAGTTTTGTCATATCCCTCCTCTTCATAATGCAAATGCTTTGCATGAAAAACTTTGTGATCTTCTAAAGGAGTGAAAAATTCACAAGAAAGTCTTCAAAATGACATTAGACAATGCATAAGCAAATGACAACATGTAAGACTTGTTGTGTAATACTCTTAATGTGCATGCTAGGATATCTTGCGGTGGTGAATTTTTACATGTTCGATGTGGTGCTCACGTTTTGAATTTGACTGTCAAAGAGGGTTTGAAGTTGATTAATGTGGCAATAAATAAGGTTAACAAGTTGGTTAGGAGGAAAAGAAATTATAATGTGGGGAAATTGTTTTTAGTCTTTATAAACTGTTCAAGGGGATTATGATTGGATTGTTCAACTCAGTGGAACACTACCCACAAGATGTTAGTTAGAGCATTGCCTCATCTCAAGTATGAGGTGGATTGAGAGGTCTAATTCTAGCTTTCCTAACCTTGCCACTGATGAAGAATGGTGTAGGATTGAGAAAATTCATGATTTTCTTCAACCATTTGATGAGATAACTACTTTTATATCTAGTAGAAGTATCTAGTAGCAAATTTATATTGGAAAAACGTATGGAGGATTGAACTTCTTTTATCGTCATATGCTAATTGTGAGAACTTTTTTCTCAAGAGGATGAAAATTAAAATGAAGGGGAAATTTACAAATGATTGGGATTTGTATAGTATAAATCTCTCCTTTGCTGCTATCTTGGATCCTCAATACAAATTTCAGTTTGTCAAGTATTGCTTTTTACAATTGGATTTCAAAACTACAGAACTAAAGTCTATGATTGTCAGAGATCATATGTACAAACTATCCAGTGAATATGTTAAGGAAAGTCATCATTGCTATGTGAGCGACGCAAGGAGACAAGATGATGCTTTAATGGAGTGTTTTACAATTTGTTCTTAGCTACATATTTTGTAGTAAGTTAAACATTATAATTCTTGATTACTTTTTTTATACTACAATATGTTTTATGTTGTGTAGGGATTTACCGCTTTTCATAAGTTGTGGTATCTAGGTGCAGAAATTTAGAATTAGACAAGTATTTGGATGATTACAAATTCAATCGTACTATAGATTTAGGAATTTTGACTTGATGGAAAGAGAACTCAAATCGATTCCTTTCTTTCAGCAACATGGCAAGAGATATATTGAGTATTTCCATCACAACTGTGGCTTTCGAGTGTTGTTTTAGCATGGCTAGTAGAATCATAATATAGTAGAGGTAATCTCTTGCGTTTGAAAACGCGGAGGCATTAGTTACCATTCAGAGTTAGGCTTTTAAATTTGATGTTCAAGAGGGTAAGTTTTATGTACATTCTCTAAAATCTTTATATGCATGTGTAAACACAAATTTCGCGCCGAAAATAAATTAAGCAAGAAATTGAGTCTTAAATTGAATTTTTGTATTTATATCAAAGAATGTGTACAATATCTATATAACTGTTATAAGAACTGGTGTAATAAATCCTCTGATTCAATCTTCTTGAATAGACTTGAATGAATTTGATATTGAGAGAGGACCTACGAGGCTTAATCTCTATCAAGATATGAGTTTAATCTCCGCGTGTAAACAGCACGTATTTGAAGTGCTTGTCATCTTTTGTTAGAGAAAAGTCTTGAACTCTGTGAGTTCTTCTAAAATGTCAACCCCTGAATGAGGGGGGTAGCTCCCTTTTAATAGCGAAGTCGAAGTTAGGGTTTTTCTCCTTATCTCTATTAAAATAAATAATCATTTATTTTCTGCATCATCCATGCCACGTGGCGTTTTTTAATTGGCCGCAATACATTTCTACTAGATATTTAATTTAACGGATTGCATAATTAATTTAACACGTTGCATGCTATAATTGACTGAAATAAAAATATTAACTTCTTTCCATGCGGCCGGTCTTGATTGGTTCGTAAAATTTGACATTCTACAAATTCCCCTCAAGACTAGGTCAAGTACACAACCTTTGTGTTTAAGCATTCCCGATTATTTTTTTATTATTATGAGTAGGCCCCATATTAGATTTGTGCAATTTCATATGATGCAATCTTCAACATATTTATTTCTCTTGCCCGAAATATGAAGATTCATTAATGAATATAATGTTTCTTTCCTTAATTTAAGGAATACATCTTATATATATTGTTTGCAAGAGTAGAGCCTTTTATCTCTCTCCCCTTTCTCTCTCTCTATGCAGCTGTGAGATTTGTGGCAGAAGTGAAATTGCTGGCACAAGTGAAAGCGGAACAAGTAATGAAATTTGATCGTCTCATTGTTAATAGTTTAACGAAGCAATACTTGAAGGTAATTTTTCCCTTAATTCTCCCCCCTCTGTGCCGCTTTCTTCTGCATTTCTTCTTCTCCTGCTTTGGTTTTTTTTTAATTGTCGTCCTTTTACACTGCTTAGTGCTTACGTTTTCCTTTCTTATTTTTCTTTTTCAGTTGCTTAGATAATATCAATTTGAATCAAAATTTGCAGCTTTCTCAATGATTTTTCAATATGCCCATTTCTCTTTATTTGTGTGAAGGCTATTTTGCAAATTTATGCAATATCATTTGTTCTTTGTTTCCTGTTAGAATTTGCAATAATTTGCTATGGTTAACCTTTGTATTACCCTTTTGGGTGCATCAACGGATTAACCTTGAATCCTCCTAAGGCGAACCTCCTAAAGGTGAATATTCTCGATAAGGCAAACTTTGATTTAATATCGGTTAACTTTTGAATGTGTAACCCTTTTGGGTGCATCAACGGATTCCCCTTGAATCCTCTTAAAGCGAACTTCCCAAATGCGAATATTCTCCACAAGGCAAACTTTGATATGACATCAGTTAACCTTTAAATGTATAACCGTTTTGGGTGCATCAACGGGTTAATCTTGAATCCTCCAAAGGTGAAAATCTTCCAAAGATGAATTTCATTTGATTATTGGTTAACCTTCGAATGTCTAACCCTTTTGAATACATCAACAGGTTAACTCTGAATCCTCTAAAGGCAAAAATCCTCTAAACGCGAATTTGACTTGATTATCAGTTAACCTTTGAATGTCTGATCCTTTTGGGTACATCAACGGGTTAACCTTGAATCCTCTAAAGACTAATGTGACTTGATTATCAGTTAACCTTTGAATATCTGACCCTTTTCGGTACATCAACGGGTTAGCCTTGAATCCTCCAGAGGTAAAAATCATCCAAAGGCAAATTTGACTTAATTGTCGATTAACATTTGAATGTCTAACTCCTTTGGGTATATCAACCGGTTAGCCTGTTTGTTGAAGAGCCTCTGCTTGCTCCTGTCTTCCCTTTTTTTTCATGCTTTTGCAGGCTTTTCGGCTGAAATGTCATATGCTTAAAGCTTTGGACTAAATGGATCATTTTCTCTATCACTTACCACAAGTAATATGAAAAGTTTTTTTTTTTGAATCTGCCTTGAGTGACTTTACCTACATGTTGTTGTCATTGCCAACTTGAAGAAGGGATGCGTATGTTGACAACATCAAGGAGGAAGTTATGGCGTTTCTACTAACTTGAGGGAGGAGCCCTGTGTTCCCATCATGAGGGAGGAGGTTATGGCACTGTTGCTATAGACTTGAAGGAGCAGGACTACGTTACCAACATGAAGGGGGAGGTTACGACGCCATTTCCACCAAGTTAAAGGAGGAGCCCCGCGTTGCCAACATGAAGGAGGAGGTTATGGCACCATTTCTACCAACTTGAGGGAAAAGCCCTGCATTGCTAACATGAAGGAGGAGGTTATAGCACCATTTCTACCAACTTGAGAGAGGAGCCCTACGTTGCTAACATAAAGGAGAAGGCAATGGCGTCGTCACTACCAACTTGAAGGAAAAGGCATGCATTGTCGTTGATACTGACTCGAAAGAGGAGGTGGACATCTTGAGCAAGGAGGCTATAACGCTATTATCACTAAGTCAAAGGAAAAGACATATGTCATCATTGCCCCCAATCTGAATGAGTCCTAAGAATCTACAACACTTTTGTGATAATTTAAAGTCTGCTTAGATAACATAATAGTTTGCTCAATGACTTAAGAATCAGTGACTTTGAAGACTCAGGAGTCCTGAACTTTGAAGACTCAGGGGTCCTTTTAGCCACTAGGTAGTCTGCTAGCATTGACTTCGGAGTCTTCGCGATTTGATAAGCTAGGAGCCTTGAATTTTACTGACTTGATAGTCTCTTGTTTTGGTGTCTTTGACTGTAAAGACTTGGGAGTCTTTATCTTCGGTGACGTGGAGTCTTTAACTTCAACGACTTGAGAGTCTTAAACTTTGAATACTTGGGAGTCTTTATCCTTGGTGACTTTTAATTTTGATGAGTTGACAGTCTTAAACTTTGAAGACTTAGAAGTCTTTATTTTCGGTGACTTGGAGTTTTTAACTTCAATGACTTGAGAGTCTTAAACTTGAAAGACTTCAGAGTCTTTAATTTTGATGATTTGGGAGTCTTTGTCTTTAGTGACTTGTGAGTATTGAACTTGGGAGACTTAAGAGTGTTTAATGTCGATAACTTGAGAGTCTTTATCTTCAATGACTTGCGAGTCTAGAACTTGGGAAACTTAAGAGTCTTGATTTTGATGACTTGAGAGTTTGTCTTTGATGACTTGTGAGTCTTAAACATGGAAGACTTAAAAGTCTTTAATGTTGATGACTTAAGAGTCTTTGCCTTCGATGACTTATGAGCCTTGAACTTGAGAGACTTAGGAGTCTTGATTTTGATGGCTTTTGATTTTGATGTCTTGAGGGTCTTTATCTTTAATGACTTGTGAGTCATTGAATTCACTTCAAATTTTATAATTTTGTTGACTTGATAGTCTTTAGACGACATGAAAGTCTTTAATTTTGATGGTTTTAGCATCTTGGGGGTGACTTGATAGTTTGTGCTGACTTGAGAGTCTAGAAGTTTGGACTTGAAAGTCCTAAGGATGACTTGAGGGTCAAAATTGTTTTGCGACTTGGGAGTCCTTAAGAGTTAAAATTGTTTTGCGACTTGAAAGTCTTCATCCTAAATGCTGATTTTGGGTTGCTCCTCTTACAAAGTGTTTTTAAATATGATCTTAATAGATGATCAATCAGATTGTTCCACGTATTCTTTGTCTAATGTGACCCTCCTTTGCAAGTTGCAGGACTTGCCTCTTGAATGTCTTGCACTTCTCTATACGATGACTGATGATCCTGTGATACTTGTAATATTTGGGATCATTAGTTCTTCTAATTTCTTCTGGACGCTTGGACTTTAGGAGTTCTATAAGCCCTTTCTCGAGAAGTTTGTGAAGAATTTCAGCGCATTAGACTCAGAATAAGGGCATTCATTCTCTTCAGAGCCTCTAAGCATTGAGCTTCTATTTCTTAATGATGCCATTGATTCACCATTATCGAGTTGTCTTCCATAGCAGGCGATTGTAAGCTTCATATCATGGGCTCATGTTGTTAATTCTTGGAAAGTCTTGGGCTTGTTTACCTGCAAAGCATATAAGATATCCCAGCCCATTCCTTGAGCACACATTTCAATAGTAGAAGATTCAGACAAGTGATTCTTACACTTCAATGAGAGGGCACGCCAACAATTGATATAATCTATGAGTGGCTCTTCATCCCCTTGTCTAGTGTTAATCAACTCACTTACGCTAACCACGCGGTGTGTGCTATAGAAGCTATTCAAGAATTCATTTTCCATTTGCCCCAGCTATCAATGGATGCAAAAGAAAGGTCTGCATACCAGTTAAATGCAAAACCTTTAAGAGATCCCACGAATTGCTTCATTAAGTGGTCACCACCTGTGCCAGCATTATTGCAAGTCTCAATAAAGTGTGCTATATGTTGCTTCGGGTTCCTTTTGCCATCAAATTGATGAAGTTTTGGAGGTTGGAATCCCTGAGGCATCGGCACTGCATCAATTCTTTTCATATAAGGCTTGCTGTAACGATGAGTTCTATGAGAACCTCCTTCTAGATGGGCCTTTAACGCATCAGCTGTCAAGTTTTGAACTTGCTCAATTAACATTGAATTCAAGGTTGAATCGTTCTTTAGAATGCGTTCATCTTCAGACTCCTTGCTGTGATTTGACTCTTTGTCAGAATCTTCACCGCCTAAGCCTTTGTTCGAGACTTAGATGACCGCTTTTCCAACTTCTTTCTCAAATCAACAATTTGCTTATTTTGACGCTTAATTTGAGCATCCTTTTCTTCGCTTTCCTTATAGAGTCTTCCCGGAGTTGCCTTCATGTTTGCCAATTCTTCCTCTAAGTTGATAGCCTCTGTCACCATGACTGATATGAAGATAGTGTTAGAAGATTCAACTTCAACTTGTGAGAAAAGTGAATCCCTTGGAAATATTGGTGAAGAATTGCTACTACCATTGTCGTCATCCTCCTCATTGAAAGGTTAGAAGACATGATTGGTGTAGGCCTGAAATCCATCTAGTTCACAGGGTAGAGTCATCCTTATATTGAAGACAATAAAAGATTGTAGCTTCAAATTAGCGAGAAAAGTAGTTTGATTGACTCCATTAGCAGGCAAGCTTGAGCCAAATTTTTGAGTTCTGCGTGACTACAAAGTTGGAGTAAAAACTTGGTGTTTTGGGGTGATAGAGGCAGCAACTTCGGTCATGCTCCTAGCCATCACTCCAATGCTTCGATTATCAGATGCGATACTAGCCTTTGCGGCTCCTTCAGATGTAGATCTGATAGTTTTCTTCTTTGAAGATTGAAGGATGGCATTTTCGGAGCCATTGCTTCTTCAAAGGAGTGTAGAACTTGTTTGCTTGGAGAAACAGATGAGAGGCAGATAAGTCCAACCGAGAGTGCCAAAAATTTGTAAACATAAATTTCGCGCCTAAAATAAATTAAGCAAGAAATCGAGTCTTAAATTGAATTTTTATACTTATATCAAAGAATGGTTACGATCTTTGTATAACTGTTATAAGAACAAGTGTAATAAATCCTCTGATTCAATATCCTTGAATAGACTTGAATGAATTTGATCTTGAGAGAGGGCCTAAGAGGCTTAATCTCAATCAAGATATGAGTTTAATCTCCGCGCGTAGACGGCATGTAATTGAAGTGCTTGTTGTCTTCTGCCAGAAAAAAGTCTTGAGCTTTTATGAGTTCTTCTAAAATGTTGGCCCCTGAATGAGGCGGGTAGTTCCCTTTTTATAGAGAAATCAGAGTTAGGGTTTTCCTCCTTTTCTCTATTAAAAGAAATAATCATTTATTTTTTGCATCATCCATGTCATGTGGTGCTTTTTAATTGGTCGCAATACATTTTCACTAGATATTTAATTTAACGAACTGCAGTAATTAACACATGGCATGCTGTAATTGGTTGAAATAAAAATATTTATTTCTTTCCACATGGTGGGTCTTGATTGGTCCGTAAAATTTTACATTCTATAGCATGACATAATTTATATACGTATATTAGTTTTAATTGTAAATATTTGGTGATTTAGATGATGAGGATTAAGAAGTCAATGGATTCCTTGCCGGCTTTGCTAAACTTCAACTGAATGTTGAAGAAGAAGAAGAAGAAGAAGAAGAAGAAGAAGAAGAAGAAGAAGAAGAAGAAGAAGAAGAAGAAGAAGAAGAAGAAGAAGAGGCGATGGAGGTAGAACGAAGGGGTGAAGTAGAATTAGATGATTCTAACATTAATTAGTTGATTAGTACTAAGTGTTTGTTGTTAGCCTAATGCTTTCATAATTTAGTGTGTGGGTCTGCTTGTACTTTTGTATAATTAACTATGGTACAGCAAAGACTTTTAAGATATTCGGTTTTGTATTTGTGTGTTTAAGATACTTGTATGTTCTTAAATTATAATGGTGAATTTACTTAGACTATTATTCGAATTTGCTTGCAACAGGTGTTTGTGACAACATATTTTAACCAAATGGTTTTGGACATATGGACCTATGAATTACTAGTTCTAGTTTATTTGGTTTGATACTTATTTAAGTCAAAATAATGAAAGTATATATTCTGCATAAATAGAGTTGTCAACTTATCCTCATAAAAAGGTGATGATATACTTGATATGTGTTTAATTAATTTGTCAAAATATAGTCAATGTAAATTTCTTGATAGAATAATAAAAATGTCGATCTTGACCCATTGGTTAGATCTAAAACCCGCAAAACAGAAATACACTCAACTTGTATT
>NCQV01082273.1:0-12007 GCA_002740545.1 Lophocereus schottii
ATAACATTGGTTTTTCTTTGATATAAATGTCTTGTGTTAATTCTATCTTAGCTAATGGATGTTCAGGTTTTCAAAATTGTAATGGGTTTTCAGAACAAATTTACTTGAGTTTTGCTAAAAGGTCTTCTTTTTTAATTATATGAACTATAAATATAGGTTTTTGTGTTTGTATTGGAAATGCGATTTGTTCATAATCATGTCCACTACGCTTCGTGCGAACTCTGTATGATTGCTTTAAAGTAGGTATTTTTAAAGTGTGACCACATTTTGTAGTTAAATAAGCAATATAAAGAGTTTGTGTAAACTTTGCAAATTGTTTTAAGAGATCATTTCCTAATAAGATATCATAACCGGAGTTATATTGTAAAATTATGGGTATAGTAAGGATTTTATTTTCTAAAATAATGGAAACATTGTTTTGAACCAAATCTAAATAGATAGGAATAGGATGAACACCTTTGATTCGAATTTTTCGATTATTTGGGAGTTTATCCCATTTTGGAAGTAAAAAGTCTTGAAAGAAGGTTACTTCAGATCATGTATCAATTAAAGCAGTGGTAGTGATGTCTAGTTCTTTGACAGTTACCTCTATATATGTTAGAATGGGTATTTCAAGTTGTTTCATATTCTTTCAAGAATGATGGTAGTGTGTTGATTTACTAAAGTTATATGAGTAGGACCAATTTCATAGTTTGTATACTGGTCAAGAAAATTCATTCTTAAGAGTATATGATAGAAGTCATTTTTGATGGAGTGATCAATATAACAATCAAATTCTAATGGAGTAGAATTAGGAATTTTCATCATTATTTTAGAGATTTGAGTTAGAATCGCTCTCTGACCATTATAGGTGATAAAGTTATATTCTGATGCTGTTGAGACTGATATAAGCAAAGGTATGCAATGGCTTTGAGATGCTCCAATATCAATCAAGATTTTATTAGAGATCCAAGTTTGTCCATTAAAATAGTCCAATTTTACTTTGTGGGTACTGCTTTGAGTATTTGTTAGAAGAAGAGGTTTTAATCTAGGGATTGTACTATAGCTTCGTTTTAGAACATGTTGATTAGCAATTTGTATTCCTTTTTCTGTATAAGAGAGTCTAGGTGCTTGATAACTAGTTAATGCTTCATCAGTTGCAACTAATTGAAAATCTGTTAATGCAGGTATTTTAGCTTCTTGCATAGGAGGAGAGATAATGGAGTTGATAGTTGAAAAGATTGGATCGACAATAATTTTTCCTGTTTGTGTTACATCTTTGATAGGAAAGTTAGTGTTGGAAAAAATGTATAAACCTCTATAATAAAAGGATAATGCATCATTTCCTGGTTGTAACCCTATATCTGTTAAAAGTTTAAATTGCAAATTTAAAGTATCTTCTATATTTTTACTCTACAATGTTACTGAGTAATTTGGGTAGCATTCAAAAATTAGTTTTTTATAAATTAGATTTCCTTGTAATGTTCCTGAGTGACTGTTCTGAATATTTCGAAATCTTTGATCATGTAATGATAGGATTATACGTGAGTCAATTTCTTCTTTGAAGCAGACATTTATAGCAATTTGTATTCCTTGTAAATGTACATACTTAATTAGTTTTCTGTCGTTAGAGGGAATTTCTTCTAGAAATTTATCAATTATTTCTTGAGTTATTAATCTTAATCTAATATTTCTTTGTAAATGTTGAATTTTAACTGGCTGTTCTGTAGTATAAAGTTTAAAGTATCTTATTAATTTTCGTGTTAGAAAATCATCTAATTTTTTCATAAAATTACGAGGGTCTTTTAAAGATAAATCAGTTGCTATAATCTTTTCATAAAGTTTTGGGTTGAAAGTTATTATTTCAGTATAATTTCCATTATTCAGTTGTTCTTGTTGTTGAATAATTTCTGTGTCTTCAGTACTCATCTTCTATATCTGAATAGCTTTCTGTTTCTGAAGTATTCGTTTCAGTTTCAGAGCTAATGGATTCGTAACAGCTTGACATTGCTTCGAGTAAATTAGTGTTTATTAGATATAGTTCATCTTGAATTTCTTCAAATTCTTCTGAGAAGAGTTTTACTATGTTTGCTTTTCTTTTGTTACAGTCAATAGATTTGTATCCTATTTCTCCACAATTCCAACATTGACAAGCAGTAGGTTTTTTATTTCTTTTATAATATCTGTTTTGGGGATTAAAATTTTCTTGAGTTAAATTTTCATGTCGAAAATGTTTGCTACTTTTCTGTGATTTATTTACTGATTTTTCAGTTTTAGTTTTCTTGGATGGGAGTTTCTTTTTCTTAGAAAATTTTTTCTTTGAAGTTTTCCTAGGAATAATTTTCTTTGTATATTGCTTTGGAGTTCTCTTTCGTTTTGGCCGAAAATTGGGATAATTTTCACATCCATATTGTCCTGGTTCTTTTACATCGTCACAGCAAAAAGTTACTTCTTTAATATATTTTCTGTGACTTTCTTGTAAACAAAGTTCCATCATTTCTTTATTGATTAGAGATTGAACAGCAGCTACTGATCTAAAGATAGTAGGATGTTTTGCATAGATTTCAAATTTGTCTGAAAAATATTTATTCCATGGATTAGGGAATTTATTTAATAGCAGTTGAATATAAGGCTTTTGATTTTCTGTAGAATCATAAAGTTCGTAATAGTACTTGTCAAATTCACAAAAGAAACTTTTATAGTTGCATAAATTATAAATTCTTAAATTAGTTAATTTGTACAAAGCTTCCTTTTTTCCTTTTAGTCTATTTAATTCCAGATTTTCCATAAATTCATATCCTTGAAATTGTCCTATTAAATATTTTTCAAAAGTCCAAGCACTATGCTCGATGGATGTTCCTAAGTTTCACTTTACATCTACTTCTATTATATTTCTTAGTGCTAGAGATAATCCGCTATACCAATTTAATACAATTCCTTGTAAAGAGTAAATTATTAAATTATAGATCGCATTAATATCTCTATCTGCCGCTGCATAAGCTGGTTCTTGCATTAATGATAATATTGTTGAGGTTCTCCAAGTATCTAAAGCTGCTCGTTTGTCTGTTACACAATTTATGTTTAAAAAATATCCCCATACAGGTACTGGTTCTAACAGCAAAAGATTTTTTTGTTTAAATTGTTCATTCATATATCCCTTTCTTATTGGAGGCCTTCTTTTGTTTGGAAAGTTATGTGTATGTTTATTCTTGTAACTTGGCTCAGTTTCAAAAGTATTAGATGGTTCTCCAGTTTCATAATTATTTGGACTGTTACTTCCTACACTTCCTGTGGGTATTCCTGCTTACATATTAACCTGTTTAACTAGTTCGGTTAATTGTAGATTTTCAAAGTCATTTAACAATTCTTCAATAGCTTTATTGTATTCGCTCATTATTGGCTATTTTCAGCTTCTTCTTTTTCTTTAGCTTTAAGTAGTCGTCTTTCTACAATAGTTTTTTGAATAGCTTATTCTTGTTCTTTCAAAATGTTGTTTTGATAACGTTTAATATATTAAGCATCATCACTGTTGGGATTAATCTTATCGGAAATTTTAATTTCGATTGGAGTATATTCTCTTTTTGGTTTTGGCTTTAACATCCCTTCAAAAGTTAAATTATAAGTTGCATCTGCATTATTAATTGTTTAATAGAGTTATTTATTTCTCTAATTTCTTTTTCACAGCCTTCAGTTCATTTTCTAGTTGTGGAAGGCTCATGGTTTATTAATCTTCATCATTAAACCAAAATTCTGTATCAAATTGATCTAAATTGTTATCATCGTTGTTGTCTATATTTTCACAAATTTTCAAATACGTTCTTCTTTCTTCTTCATGGAATAAGAGGTCAAGTCTGTCTTTATTTAACCAAATTATTTCTTTAGAGACATTATTTTTTCTTAGTTGTTCAATTTTTCGTATATAAAATCTTTCTTGTTGTAATATTTCTTTTTTCGAGAAAGTTTTAGATAAGTTGAGAATAGATTCACAATTTGTTTGAGTTATTATTTTGAGTTTAGGTATTTCAGGTTTTTCCATTTTGCTAAAAATTTTAAATACTTAAATAAATTTTTATAAATCGGTGGATTATGATTATTATTTTTTCTTCAAAAAATGAACAGTTATTTTTGTTTTTACATAAATATTTTAGTAATTGTAACATATATGTATCCCCATACATTCCTTCATCAAGTTCTAGCTCAAATTCAATAGTTTTTAAGCTTAAATTTTTGTATAAAAGGTCATTTTGTTCTTTAATCCTCAAAGTTTGCCAATATTGCACAGCTAGTCCTTCCATATTGGCAAACTTTCCTTCGAATTAGGGATGTTCAAAATTAATTAATTAGAACTTCATTTTCCAAAACTTAATCGAAATTTTTAGTTAGCCACTTTTCTAATCGGGATCATGATAGAACATAAATCAATTTTTTGGACTGTTCAACTGTTTTTTTAATCTGTTAGTAATTAGACCTATACAAATATAGGATATCTTGATAATTCTTCCTTTGTTTATAATTGTACTTTTAAGCCTGAATAATGATCTCTTAGACGTACTTGTATGTGTGATTAATGCTTATTTGTATAACTTCAAGTCAAGACAATGGTCTAAGTTTAAGTAAATTTGAATGAACTATCTCTTGCAAACCCAACCCAACCCATGTTTGTGGGTCCTAGCCCATGTAAGGACCAATACCTGCTAGCCTAGCTTAACACCAATGTGAGGCTCTAATTCATGTGAAACTACATGTTCACATAGATTGAACCCAACCAACCTCATTTTCACTCTTTCTCTTTCCAATCAGAAGGACATCATAGCCAAATTGCCTCTCAAGATATATAAGGCTCTGTCATTTTTAGCTTAGCTTTGCTCAGTGTTTGAACTGAATTGAAATGAATTGAATGGAACTTGTTTATATGCAATTCTAAATTTATTTTTGTTAAACTGAATTGAAATGAATTGAACGTATCCTAAAAAAATAAGTTAATGAGAAAATGGCCTAAGTTAGAGTTTGTCCAACAATGCCTCATTCTTGTCTTCAAGCATACATCAATCCATCTAATAGCAGATATCCAGCAGGTTCCAAGTCAATCATACTTTGTTCCCACTTGTGCGAGTGACCCTAGTGTTCGTAAGTCAGCCTTAAAAACAAGAAACCAAAAGTATATGTTGTGTATATGCTAGGGGTGGCAACTAATTGAGGGGAGTTTGGTTGAGAGATTTGACAACATCCAAGGACAAAATAAATTTTTTAGGCTCAAATTGAAGTTCTTCACCATATTTAGCAATTCTCTCCTCTTATGATGTAGTTTTATTTTATATCTAGCTAATTTTTATTTATTTAGGACAGGGTAGCATCTAATTAATTGTGTTTGAATGTTTATTATTTAACTATACTTGGACTAAACTAGTCTCTTAATTTCATGATTTTAGCTAATTATTGAATATAAATGGTTATGTAATTTAGTTGTAAATTAAGCAAGTAAACTAGTAAAAATCATCCCTACTTTAACGGAACATTCCTACCTAAAATAGATCCATCGGTATCTCCAACAGACTTTAATTTGGTAGATTCCCCAGAATTCCGACGAATTTGTATTTTGATGAGAATCCGTTGGAATTTGACATTCTGATGATATTTCGATGAAATTTCCATAGGAAAATATACAAAAATCCGTAAATTTTTTGTCATCGGGTCAAATGGAGGGAAAATTGAAATTTTCTAAATCTTTCGTCAGAAAAATCAGTCGAAAAAGAAATTATTTTTTATTCTAATAGAATGTTCCATCAGAATTCCTCATATAACTTCGTTTCAAAGCCTTATTTTTCCTGGCCTGCTTCACAAAAAAGAGAGATAGCAATGCATCATCATTTGCCACTAAGCCCCCACCATCGTCCCCACTGCTGTTTGCAACTGTCAAAGTATATTTGGCGTCGTCCCCCTACGATCGTGCCCTCCCACCTTCATTTGTCACTGATTATTGAGAATGACATGTGTGTAATTTCTACTCAAATTTATAGTGAACTAAGCATATACGTTGAATTTGATAGTTTGTATAGGTATTTTTTATGTAATTTTGTAAATTTGATAGTTTGTACAGTTACTTTGCTACATGGATGTTAGTTTGTTAAGTTGATAATTTATTCTTAATTTTGTATTTTGATTTGTTGTTATAGAATGCGATTTCTTATTAATTAAGTAGAAATTAAAGTTAATAATGAAATTAAGTAGAAATTAATGTTAATAATACGATTTCATATTAATTAAGTAGAAATTAATGTTTATAATGAGATTATGAATTTATTGTTACTAATGAGAATTTAATGTGTATTAGTTACATTGAAAATTGTTTGCATGGTTGGCTAATTCCGATGAAAATTTCAACGGATTTTCTTGGATTAATATCCAATAAAATTTAGAAATTTGAAAGTTCGATCGATATAGTGAGTTCATCACAGGGCGGTGGAAAAAGGTCGAAACTCCGACGGATATTCTCCAAGAATATCTGATAAAATTTAAAAATTTGAAATCCTAATAGACAGAGTGTGTCTGTTAGAGGATGGTAGAAAAAGATTAGAATTCTAACAGATTTTCCTGGATTTTATCTAGTAAAATTTAAATATTTGAAATTCTGACGGATAGAGTGAGTTTGTCGGAGGGCAGTGGAAAAATTCCCTCAGTAAACCATTCAATGGATTGTGTCAGTCTGTAGGAAAGGCTTCGCGACGGATCGTATTAGGACATCGTCTGTCGGTCCGAAATTCTGTCAAAAAATGGATTTTCCAATGAAAAAATATGCTTTTTCCGTCGAAAATCTTGTCGAAATAATTATTTTTTTTTAATGAAGTAATCCCATCTCAATTGGCTATGTGACTGCTTCTCTTTCTAGAGGTCGCGGAATCAAATCTCATGACTAGCAAAATTTCTAGTATGTAATGGAGTGTGCAGTGAACAAGGCCTTTGGGCTTGGTTTTCAACCTCCCCTTTGGGCAGCCAAACTTTGTTGGGGACACTTGGAATAGTGGCATGATAAGGATGACCAATATTTACCAATCGAAGAAAAAATTTTTATTAATTATACTTGTAGTTTAATTGTTAATTAGATTGCTATTTGCAACCATTAGGCCTTGTAGGCTAGTACAATGATTACAATTTATGATCCTGGGGTGCCTACTGTTATATGGGAATAATTTCTAGGGCCCCTGTTTTGAAAATATATTTTCAAGTACATACTATTTTAGGTAAACTTATTGTTAGGGGCCAATATTTTTACAAAATAGTTACTAGGTGTAGTTTTCTTTGCAACTTAGTCCTTGAACTTTCTGAATTTGCAACTTTTTCCTAAAATGAGGCTTTATACGCAAATACTCAACTTTTCGGTACTTTTTAATAAAGCTAAGCTTATATTTTTGTTTAAACTTCTTATAATGATTTTACTGGTACTAGTTATCACAATCTACTACTTATATTATAAATACTATATTTTCTGTGATTAACGGCATACTATGCTTAGCGAAAATAATTAAAGCTTAATTAGAGATTTTTGACCGTTGCCTGAACGTAGTCGACGCTGGACTCTGGCATTCCTCTAGCTTTCGCCTTACAGAGATTGCTAATCTCAACCCCACATTCCTTAGATCAGGCATAGTACAGATCCGTTTCGTTTCCTACCTCGGACCGTAGTCACTAATCAAGTTTTGTTTATTTTTAAAGGATGGTGAGAATTTAATCAAAAAATTATAATATTTAAGATATAAGATTCAATTGGATAACATTCCCTATTGAAAAATTTTCTTTCATTAAAAGTTTGAAAGTAGAAATGTTAAGCTTTGAAGAAGGACTTTAATCTAAGATGATCAGAGATGCTTGCTCTTAGAGAAATGGAAAAACTTGACTTCTCTTTTACTCAAGAATGCTCAAGTGACAGTGTCTATTCTCAGCACCCGACCTCTCTATTTATAGAGGGGATGGCGTTACATAGGATGCCATAATGGCCACAGTACACACTAATTTTTCACATGACTACAGTACACATTGACGGCTATAGTGCACAGCTTTATTTTACAAACTAGACACTTGTCAATATAGTACAATGATGATGTAGCTACTTTTCAGAATTTTAATAATGACATGACTAGTCATCATTATTGAGATTCTGCATGCCTCCATCTCTAATTATTTCTTCCCGACCATCATTATCTGGATAATTATCAAAATCTTGATTAATTTGTTTAATATGCTCTAAATCCCATTCTTCAAATAATTCAAGGAGATATTTCTTCCCTTTTTCTAATAATGAATTTGCCGGGAAACAAACACTGCCAACTCCAGACCTATTGGGACAGTAGATTATTGTACCCCATGACTTTTAAATGTCATAGGAATAATGATGATAGAAGTTGATTCAGGCTACATACCACTCATCGAACCATTTTTCTCGAACATGAGAACTTATTTTATCTTGGATATCATAAGGACATTTAAGATAATTAACTTATAATTCTAGAAGAGAAAATCTTTGGGCTATCAGGTAGGCAGTAGATAGTAGACCAAAATGTGATATACTTTTTATATGGAATTCTAGGTTATCGAAAGGACTTTATAAGAAGGCGTAACCCGTTCTAGTAAGAATGACATTTCATTAAGGATTTCCTCCTTCTCTGGCAGGAGGTCAACTTTGATGATCACCATTGACAAGTTCTCGAGTTAGACTGTCTATTATGGAGTTATTCAATCCCTGTATATGTTCAATAGAGAAGGAAAATTGGTTAGGTTATAATTACCAACGCAGGAGTCAACCTTCCGCTTGCATATTTGATAAATTCTTTTTCATAAAACCAAGTATTCCTTTACAATTAGTTCGAATAAGAAAAGGTTTTTGGGCTAAAAAGATTAAGAATTTTTCAATTCTCCTGATAACTGTAAGGATTTTTTTTTCCATTATAGGATAGTTGCATTCTGTTTTATTCAAACTCCCACTGCAATATTTGTAGAGTTTTTCTCCTTCTTTGATTTTCAGTACCGCGCTTCAGTGATCATTGCTGACATCTGTTTTAAGAACTAAATCATCTCCTTCATTAGGTAAATTAAGAACAGTAAGATTTTTATACATCTTTTTGAAGTTTTGAACAATCTTTGTATCATTGGAGGTCCATGTGCAAATTACTTTTTTCTTAAGTTTTCTGCAGTAATGGCTTTCTTAATTTGGCTAAGTTTTTAATGAAATCTGATACATAGGTGAGGCATCCAAGAAACATTTCTAGTTACTTCCTATCTTTAATTTTTTCAGAAAAATTTTCTTTTTTTTTAGAATAAGCTTTTGTAGGATGATTTGTCTAATTTTTATTTCTAAGCCTAAAAACTCAATTTTCTATTCAGCATAGATGTATTTGTTTTTTTCTAAGTATGATACAATGATCAATGCATCTTTTGGTGACAGTTAAGACATGATCTTTGTGCTGTTCTATCGTTTTAGAGAAGACAAGGATATCATCAATACAAACTAAACAATAGTGATTAAGATCTTTGAAGATGTTATCGATTCTTCTGTGAAATATTTGAGGCACATTTTTAAGATCAAATTGTGGTGCATTAAATGTAATTAAAGGTATATTTTCCTCATCTATTTTAATCTACCAATAACCGCTTTTGTAATCCATTTTTGAGAACCAAGATGCTCCTTGAATTCTATTGAAAAAGGACAATTTTGTTAGGAATATAATAACCATCAAAGACAGTATTATCATTAAACTTTTTGTAATTGATTACTATTCTAACTTTTCCTCTTTTTTCTTCAGCATGATTTCTTACCAAGAAAGCAGGCTGGTGTGAGGACTCTTGCTATTCCTAATTAATCTTTTATCTAAAAGTTCTTTGATTTTTTTTTATCAAATTCTTGAATATCCTGGTGTGTATACATCATTCATTTGACTCAGATAATAGTGTTGGGATTTAATAGAGTGATTTTAGCAACTGCTTTATCTTTGTCCCAAAATTTTAGTGGGTTATCAGAGCAGAATTCTTTGCATAGTTTCTCTTGTTGTTCAATAATCTGTTCTTTAATAGATAACTCAAGTAATGAAATTGTTAATGCTACTTCACGTTGTGATGGCATTACCTTCTCACCACGCTGGCTGCATGTAAACACAATTTTCTAATGAGTGTAAGTCTTACTTAATTTTTCAATCGGAGATAAGTGACCATTAATTGTGAATATTATCTGGTTTATAGTCTGTGTGCTTGGAGAATATAATTTCTGAAAATTATTTTCAATAATCATATCATGAGATAGTTGATCAGTAGCCCATAGAATTGGTATAATGCATTGGACTCCTCCTAATTATGTGGATAACCCTTTTATTGCCTCATTATGGTTCATAATGCTATTATCAGGTATCCTCACTTGTAAAGAATTTTTAGCTTTTTTCCACATAAACTCTAAAACTAATGATCTTTTTTTAAAGTATACAGAATAACCACTATTTATGTAAGCACATAGTTCATATTTATTATATCCCTCTAAACATACTTTTTTTGGGAAGTAGATGCTATTAGGATTTGTATTAGTAGTTTCATAGCATATCTCTATAGTCATGTTCTTGACTAATTCATCATCATAGATTGGTTCACTAATAGTTCTAGTTTTGTACCCAATGACCTTTCTATCTAGACTCGTTATTCGATCTATGCTAGGTCTTACAACTTTAAAACTCATTCTACTTATTTCACTCGTCATGCTAATTATATCATCTTTTTTAAACTCTTCTTTAGCTGATGAAGATCCTTCTCTCCAATCTTACTTTGTACTCATACTTCTTAATAATTGAGGTTTAATGGTGATTTTACCCCCTCATCAATTTATTATATTTTTTTATTGATATTTGGAGGATTGGCAAAGCTAGATATCCATGAACGATCGATTTTTATCTCATAAGGATTGGATTTAATCATCTGGATCTTTTGCATAGGAGTAGGACTTTCAAATTTTTCTGTATCTATCATTGTTACCTTAGTTTTAGGGTCTATTGTATTATCTAATTTATAGATAATTTTTCAAATATCCTTAGAGGATATCATCCTCTTTTCATGTTCATCCCAACTGTTTTTATCTTAAGGGATATGAAATTTTTAGCAAATTCATCTTTGAGACTCACATAATATCTAGGTCGATAATTGAATCCTACTGATCCATTACATAAATTGATTTTTATCCCTGTGATAATTTGATTATTGAATTTGGTATGCCTAATATCACAGAGTAAAGTGTAAAGATAAATATCTTTGCCATAATATTGTAATAGAGTGATTTGAATTTGGACATTTTCGACATCGATATACCTATACTTTCTATCTTTATTATGCTTAAGGATATTTTCCCAATTAATAAGATTAATTTTCCAACGTTATACTCACAATCCTTTATCTCAAGATCTCCTTCCATTATTTCACATACGTATTTGCTTTTTAATTGAAAGATAAATTTTTTATAGATCATGTCCTTTTGGATTATGGGAAGAATTCAATCTCTTTTTACTTCTTCATGATCATTGTCTACAATAAACTCTGCTCCTTGAAGATCACCAAGGCTAACCGAACTACTCTCCATCAGATGACTTGTTTATTCATAATCACTTTCTTCATGTTCATTGTCCAATATAATTTCAACAATTCCTTTGTTGTTACTTAAGCTCTGTTCTTTTCGTGGGTCAATCCACATTTACCAACCTCAACCTACTTCAACCTATTTCAACCTAATTCAACCCACCTAAAAAAACATACCAACTTCAACCCACTTCAACCTACTTCAACCTATTTCGACCCACTTCAACCAACTTCAATCCACCCCTTCATAATTTTAATAATTTGTAAAGTATCATATGAGATTTAGGGCCTGTTGTTTTCGTGAGTACATTGGGTGGGAAAAAAGGTGAAGTCGGTTGAAGTAAGTTGAGGTAGGTTAAGGCAGGTTGAAGTTGGTATTTTTTTTATGAGGCGGGTTGAAATATGTTGAACTAGATTGAAGTGGGTTGAT
>NCQV01082282.1:7794-19533 GCA_002740545.1 Lophocereus schottii
AAAAAAAAAAAAAAAAAAAGAGGAGAAGAACAGAACACCAGAAAAAGAGGAGAACAGGTTAGTGAAATCAATAAGCTAAGAAGAGAGAAAATACAAAAAGAAGAAAGGAAGGCTCTGTATTAAAAAAAAAAAAAAACGGAGGAACAAACCAAGAGTTTGAGAAGGAAGAAATAGGGAGCAACAAAATCTTATCACCGTGCCCTATAAATTGAAGCTTAAAGGTAAGGAAACAATGAGATTAAGTTAGCCTTCCTCTTCTCAATCTCTCCCAAGTCATCATCTTCAAGTATTCATATCAAGTTATGGCCAAAGATGAAGAACCAGAAGCCATGATACAGATATTAAAGACAGAACCCGGTTACAGTGTTCGTAATTCAGTTCCTGCTAAATTTTGAATTCTCATTCCTAAACTTGGGACTTCGTTGACTCACATGCCAAACTCACATCCTACCAGATCCTCCGTCCGACTGGACCTCAAAACTAACGGATCCTACCGGACCCACGAGATGAGGGATCCTGTGGGATCCCAAGTTCTGCTGGACTGTGAAAAAGGGCAAATGGGGCTAGAGACCATGCTCTACCCATGAATAGGTGGCTACTAGAGTCACCATGTATGTTCACGCTCAAGACCCGAACCTTGACTTGATGATTGGGTTTTGTGTGAGGGAGGGAACAGAGAGTATTAGATTTAGGGATTAGCTTACTTAGACTGATTACTCATCCCCGTAATCCACCCTCTATTTCTAGTGACACACAGCCTCAATCAGAATCAGCAAATTAATTAATAATTATGACTGATTAATATACAATTATTCCCTAAGTGTAACTGCCAAATCAATTGTGATTATGGCAATTCGTTCCTGTGACCGTTATTGGTCAATAGCTTTCCTTCGGTCACAAAGACCACGAATCTCATATCTCTCTGCCACCAGTCCTCCCTCACGCATCATACTGGGAATTGAATGTTCGACCAAAAGTAAAGCCATCAGTGTTATATCAAGTCACCATCTAACTAACATAACACCTTCATGAAACATCAATACTCCGAATAATTCAAATACATCACCAATGGCATACACTGTCCATTTATGCCTAATATATCAATTGATTATATACTGAATATAATTGTCCGTACTTGATATGGTGATGAGGAAATGATTCTTCCTTAAACAATCATAATAATCCATCTTAGCATAACTAATTTCCTAATGTGCTCCGCTGGACCGTATATATCTTAGCCCTTGGATAACATACTAAGGTAGCAACATCAAAATTTGACTTCACATCATAACTCTAAGTCAAGAAATATTGCCAATGAAGATCATACAGTGATAAGGAAAGGGAATTCACTTATCACTCATTAGACAGGCTGACTTTCAACACACACGGTATGATGGTGTGCTATGGCATAGCTTCCTCCTAAACTGGGCATGTCACTCTTCCATGTCATGCGAATCATAGACTTGGCTTTTACCTAAAAAACTAACCTGAGCTACCAGACCAACATACCCAATGTTAATCTCAACACTCAAGATTCGACTATAAGGCTTCGATATGAAAACTTATTTCATACTCGACTCCCTCGAGTCTCATTTTAGACTTACTAAGGCGACTATATTTTTTATGCATACACTCGTATGAATAATCAATATTACACACCTAGTACCAATACATTCAGTCTCATCCTACCTGCTACTCAAGCGTCAGGACAGGCTAGGCCAATTAGACGTCTGGTGACATAACAATGTGCCTTATAATGTACTTATATATTTATGAACCTTTGAAAAGAAACATCATTCTTTATTTCATAAATACTTAATACAAGTAATAACGTGTTCATCATACACTTAGATACATCCAACAACTAAGTCCTATGAAGAGCTAAGCTCATCACATTAGCTTTAAAAGCGTCTCTAAGAATAAGCTAGTTAAAGGATCTGCTATCACCCTACTTGTAGATACATATTTAATGGCAACCTCTTTCTCTTTTATGGCGTTTCGTACAAAATAATAACGCCTCTTAATATGCTTAGTCTTCCTATGGAACTTTGGATCTCTTGCAAATTGAATAGTGGAAATATTATCACACAACAACTCTACAGGATCATTAACCCCAAGAGTGAGATCCAGATCCTGTAGAAAACTCCTTAGCTATATTGTCTCCTGAGTGGCAAGACAGCAAGCAACAAACTTTGCTTCCATAGTCAAAAAGTGTTATGCAGTCTTGTTTTTTACTGCACCAAGATATGGCTCCCCCGCCTAAGGTGAACACATATCCCGAGGTAGACCTAGATTCGTCTAGATCATTGTAATGCCCCCAACCCTAGGTTAGGAATATTAACTTTGTACTTTATTTTTCATTAAATTTTGGGACGAAACGGACAGAGTTTCCCTTGAAAACTGACCGTTTCCCAGGCTTAAAGTCTTATATTAAATTTCCTGCAATTAAACGCAATAACAAAACCAACCCAACAGCTACTCGCCAGAGTTTACGACTCCACAGGCCACCCGCCCGAAGCATATCAACCAGCGCAGCTCAATACTAAAACAATGGAACAATAAAAGTACAACTCCACGAACTACACGACCAGAGTACTGGGGTTACATCCCAACTATAAACAACCTTAACTAAACGATAATCGACTCACATAGCCGTACGGAGCGACTCTAAATGATATACAACACAGACACACAAAGACTTAAATTACATAACAATAAACCATACATCACAATACAACTTGCAGCTCACATGAAGGGCATGTAGCTTTATTCCTAGGACAACAGTAATCCATCTCGGCTTACTTGGTCCGACCTTTACCTGATATTTCATAAACCTGGGAAGGGAACAACAATAATAGGTGGGAATGAGCAACAATCGCTCAGTGGATAACCCCCTCTCCCAAAACAATACTTCAAATGCAAGAATAACTTACAAAAGTTGTTCGTAATTCCTTCCCTCGAAGAACTCACTTACCGTACAGTATATTTAAACCCCAAAGCAAGGGAAATAGCAGTCGCTTCAACAGCTTAAACTCTAAAATACCAATGCTCAATAACTTACCATAAGAAATTCATATGAACTCATAAATTCAATGAAAAGAAAGGGTTTTAACCCTTAAACACCACTTGTTGGGATTCCTGTTATGAAAGGCTTATTTCATTTCATATAATCTATAATGTAAAGAATTATTAAAATGCATTGACTGTTAACATTGCACATTGAACAATAAACAATGAATGCTAAATATTAAACTTTGCATGTTAAACAATAAATAATGACCATTGAACATTGGACATTGCGCCTTGAACATTGGTCATGGAACATTAAATTCGCATGAACTGTGAATTCGTAAAAACTGTGAACAACACCTAGTGGACGTTGATTATTAAACATTGAACATTGAACCTTAAACATTGGACACTGAACATTACGCTGAACGTTTATTGCTTTCACTATCCCATATAGCAACAGTCTACATGCATGAGTAGGTGTCTTTGATAAGACGTAGAATAATAATCATAAAATAGAACATACAACCATGTCACGTGGGTAGTGAACCAATAATATAGTAATATAATCTTTGAATTTCACTGGACTCTGCTTTAAATCACATGTTTGTTTATTAAAAGTATGATACTTTATAAATCATCATATGCACTGGAAGTCCCCTTGGCCCGGTTTTTCTACCAGTTAATGGGCTTATAACATGTGACTGTGACTCTACTACCAGTTGGTAGAACTATAAGACATATGCACTTTAAATTTTCTTCCTATTGACTGGACTATGAGACATTAAACATTGAAGCTTATGTCTATTGACAGAACTATAAAACTTTGAACTTTGAATTATTGAATCACTGAACTTTGTATTCTCTGCCTTCTGGCAGAACATTGAATCACTGAACTTGAATTTCTACCTTCTGGTAGGACAATGAACATTGAACATTGAATTTCTACCTTATGGCAGAATAATGAATATTGAACTTGAATTTCTACCTTGAATTTCTGCCTTCTAGCAGAACAATGAACATTGAACTTGAATTTCTGCCTTCTGGCAGACAATGAGCATTGAATTTGAATTTCTGCTTTGAATTTCTGCCTTTTGGCAGACAATGAATATTGAGCTTGAATTTCTGCCTTCTGGCAGAACAATGAACATTGAACTTGAATTTCTTATGTCAACTTTAATAAAGGATACTGGGTTGCCTAAGTCGACCATAATAATGGATACGACATAATCGGATGCTTACTACTTAAGTCCTTTCTTAAAAGAATTCCTAGACTTGTTAACTGGCCGCCTGCCTCAATTAATTGAGCAGTCTGATGATTTAAGATTATTTTGTGATCAATGACTTGTCAATTAAACAGGCAACCGATAACATTTAGAGACACTTCGAAATCAATATCAGCCCATGCATTCATTAATTCAGGGGAAAAGGATTTCACATAGCACGTATAGTCACGTCATTAAATCATATCATTAACCAATTCCCCAACTATAACGCAATCCACGCGATTGAAATCGATGCAATCATTTGATTTACTTTTCAATTTCCTCTGTTCAAGTTTCCTGAATTATGGACGTTTCTATGTAATCATACAAATAATATCGTTAAGCATATAATCATCACAAACAGATGAGGTATCGTTAATTCAAGCTTTGTACATATAAACAATACCCATCACTCTAAACATATAATCGTTATAAAAGTTCAAGCAATGTACATTCATACAAAAGTTTTGCCGAATAACGACATCATTTATTGTTAATTCGTATACAGTCGCCAAACCCATAACATTATCGTTTCTATGCATTCACTACAAACAGTTGTCAATAAGCCTTCCTTGAATTATTAGTAATTAATTCGAATTCAACCTGAGCGAATTATAATCAATAAACTTCAACGAAATTAACAATAAACAATAAACTTTCACGAAAATTAGCAATAATTAGGAGAAAGAGGAAACCCACCTCGAATCCAAGGTAAAGGACCCAACTCCTGGGTTAATTGGGCAGATTAGGGTTAGATACAAACCCTACCTTTCGAACCTTTGAATCGCCAGACTCAGGCTAATGGCCGGACTCGAGTCGTCGAGCTGCCGTCGCGGGCAGCTGCCGGACCCGACGCCACCTTCTCTGCTCGCTCTTATCCTCGCTCAATGTCTCTCTCTCTCTCTCTCTCTCTCTCTCTCTCTCTCTCTCTCTCGCTCTCTCTCTCTTTCGGGTTGTGGGCCAGGCGTAGGGAGTGCTGGGTGGCACGGCCAGGGCGACAGCGGCCAGGCCCCGGCACACCACCGGCCTCCCTCCTTCCCTCTACTGTTGGAGTCGCCGGGTCAGGGGTTGCTGCATCCCCCCCTGCCCGTGCTTCTCCTCCTCCTCTTCGCGAAAGAACAGGGGCCTCGAGCCCCTTATTGTTTTTTTTCTTTTTCCTTTTTCTTTTGTTTTGGATAATTATATCGTCACATCATAATTAATACGAGTTTATCCACTTGTCACGTTATAATTAATACGAACTTATCCACTTGTCACATCATAATTTATTCCCAATGTTCGATTCAATAAATTGCAGGACTAGTCTCAAGGCTCGCCAGTCCAGTCATATTCGGGAATCTACTCACATTGAGTGCCCGATAATAATCCTCCATAACAATAAAATAAGAATAATATCGATTTCAATAAAAGTAACACTTAAGTGGGCACGTTAATATTATTTTCATTTATAACGATATAATCGGCTTAACGAAGGGGAATAAAAATCCCGGGTGTTACAATCATCACCCCAATCAGCATCAGTATATCCTCTCAGCTTAAGATTACCACCTTGATAGCAAAGGACCAGATCACTTGCACCACGTAGTTACCGAAAGATCCTCTTACCGACTTGCCAATGTGCAGGCCCCAGGTTGCTTTGGTAATGACTTACCAAACTAACTGCAAAGCAATCTGGCCGTGTACACAATATAGCATACATTAAACTCCCTACTGCACTAGCATAAAGAACATTGTTCGTTCTCTCCTTCTCTTTGCCTGTCTTAGGACACTAGTCGAGAATTAAGGTTAGACCATTTTCAACTGGAGTGTCCATGGGTTTAGAATAATGCATTTGAAAACGTTCTAAGATTTTATTAATGTACGCTTCTTAATTCAAACCAAGAAGCTTCTTGGAACAGTTTCGAGTTATCTCTATGCCTAGGACATACCTAGCCTCACCCATGTCCTTCATCTCGAAAACGGGGGATAACCACCACTTAGTGGTTTGGATCATCTCCATATTATTTCTAGCCAATAGTATGTCGTCAACATACAAAGTAAGAAACACAATCCCCTTTGTAGTTTTCTTGACATACACATAGTGATCCTCAGAGACCATGTTTAAGCCAAAGAAATAATGGCTTCATGGAATCTGAAATATCACGTTGTGGAATATTGCTTGAGACCATAAATGGATCTTTTAAGACGACAAACTTTGTCCTCTTGACCTTTTGATATGAAACTAATAGGTTGAGCCATGTAAATCTCTTCTTCAAGATTTCCATTAAAGAAAGCAGTTTTTACGTCCATTTGGAATAACTCTAAATCCAAATGGGCAACCCGGGCCAGAAACAGGCCAATAGAGGCAATTCTCACCACAGAAGAAAAAGTCTTCATAGTCTAGCCCCTTAATTTGGGTAAACCCCTTCGCCACTAAACGGGCCTTAAACTTGTTAATCGATCCATCAACCCGATGTTTTATCTTAAAAACCCACTTGTTTTCAATTGATTTACACTGGGGAGGAAGATCAACAAGTTCTTAAATCTTATTTCTCGCCATAGAGTCCATTTCATCCCTAATGGTGTACATCCACTCTTTGTGGTTTGATGAATCAATAGCCTCCTGGAAAGAGGTAGGCTTTTCTATTTCTAAAGGAGTGCACAGGAATATCTCCTCTTCAATTTGAAAATATCATCGAGGTATTCTGTCATGCTTACTCCTTCAGAGTACAAGACCTATGCTGGTTTAACCCTCTGAAGTATTCCTCCCCTTATCTCTACGAGGTGTAGAATCCTCAACTAGGCGAGAATCATTCCCACTATCCTAAACAAATGGACCCTCATGTTCATGAATAGGAGATGGAGAATGAACCTCATTCTCAGGTTGATCCTCTTGGGTAACCAATAACTCATCATCTCTTCTAGACAATGGAAGAGTAGTTCTATCCTTGATGACATGGTGAGTGTTTAAATCCTTCCCCTCACCAATAGATAGTTGATTATTTAGCCGTAACTCATACAATGCTATGTCCTATTTAATTTCATCAATACTTAGGAACACATCCTCAAGAAACTCAACATTATGTGAATCTACTTTTGTCATACCCCCATTAGGGTGTTCACCATACATAACATATCCCTTAGAGTGTTCGATATATCGTATGAACAACATTTTGGTGGCCCTTGGACCAAGTTTCCTATATTTGTGAGTTGGATTGTGTACATAACCAGCTAAACCCATGGCGTAAATGTTCCAAGAAGGGCTTTCTACCATGCTATAACTCATATGGGGTAGTGGAAATGCTCTTACTTGGCACACAGTTAAGGATGTAAGTTACCGTAAGCAACCCATCCCCCTAAAAACTAATTGGGGGATTGGTGTATGCCATCATTGACCTGATCATGCCAAGCAATGTTCGATTCCTACATTCTGCCGAACCATTTTGTTGTGGCATACCGAGAATCGTAAGCTATCTTCCCATACCCTCTTCCTCAGAAAACTCTTTGAACATATGTGAGAGGTATTCATGACCACGATCAGTTCGAAGAGTCTTAACTCTCCGTTCTAACTAAGTCTCAACCTCAACTACAAAGCATTTGAAGACATCAAGTGCTTCATAGCGATGTGATAATAGGTATACAGACCCATATCTAGAATAATCATCTATGAAAGTGAGGAAATAAAAAGCCCCATGACGTGCTTTCATATTCATGGGTCCACAAATATTAGAGTGGATAAGCTCCCTCAAAGCCTTACCAAAAGGTTTCGCGGTTTCCTTGCCAGCTAACCATGACTCACATCTAGGCAACTTAACCTTAGTGAGTAGGTCTAAAAAACCTTCTTTAGCTAGCCTATTCATCCTATCTTGGCCAATATGACCAAGTCTAGCATGCAATTTAATATATTCATAATCAGAATCAAAATATGAGATAAAAACATAAGGAGAATTATTGTAACAATCATCCAAATCTAGTACAAGGAAATCATTCTTTAAAGTCACGTGGCCAAACACATTGTCATCATACATAATGTTCAAACCTTTTGGACAAGAACTAAAGCCAAAACTAGACTTCATCAAAGAAACTAAAGACCAAAGACAGAGTCGCACCCCAGGTGCATAGAGGGCATCAAAAAGAAGCAACTTATGTCCTCCTTGCAAGATGAGCTGGTACATTCCAACACCTAGAACGTCTTCTTCACTGCCGTCTCCTAGCACGACAGTTTGTGAACACACCAGTTACCGATGAAAACCCACGAACCTAGCTCTATCTAAAACTATATGCTTGCTTACTCCCGTATCTACAATCCAATTAAGAAAAGAATTAGCAACTAATGCATGGGAGCAAACATATAATTCAGGAGAATAAGTGAAAAAAGGTACCTTTTGAGGCTCAGGACAATCCCGAGCATAGTGACCTTTCTTTCCACAACTATAGCACTTCACACTTGCTATGTTGATCCCTCCATTGCCATTGGCCTTTTGCTTCTTGGCAATCCCAACCTTTGGCCTACCTTTCTGAGAGGGGCGAGAACCCTTCTTAGCTTGCCGACCTTGACCATTCTTGTTGCCTTTGGGCCTGTTTTCCCTAGCAACAAGAGCCACATTTGGAGTACATAACATTTTCAAGGGTTCTTCCTCCATTTCGAGGTGGCTTTGGATCTCAGCAAAAGTCTTTATGTGGCCTGAATAAGTCAAGACCGTCTTGACATTATGCCAATGCTGAGACTCCACAGGAAGAGTCTGAATCACATTCAGGACTTACTCTCTCTCAAAAATTTCTTTACATACAGCCTTGAGATCTCAAATTATGTCACTCATAATTCGTAAATGGTACGACTAGTATCAATTTGGTACTACATCTATTTCAATTGCAAGGTACGAAGCCTTGTCTGGGATGTTTGTCCAAAACGGACCTTGAGTCGGTCCCACATGTCCTTAGCTGTAGGACTGATCTCAAACTGTCCAATAAGATTGTCGTGCATGGAGTACAACATAGTAAAGCATGCCCTTCGATCTTTATTGGACTAGTCTTGGTAGGCATGTAAGCTTTCTTGATACTGCATAATAGAAGTATCAATAGGCTCGTCATCTTTGTCCTTGTCAGATGGCGGAGACTTGGCTACCATCAAGTGTTCTAACAGATCTCTTTCATTCAGAAGACGCTGAATCTTCCTTTTTCACATGTCATAGTTAAACCCATCTAACTTCTGACTAGTGGAAAGTTCACTGATCATTGCGCTATTAGCTGCTATATCTACAAGTTTACATTAAAATGGACATAAGGCACATGTTTTCTTAAGTAATTAAATTATTAAAGTTTCATCGTTCATGTCATATGATCGAAAATTTCGCTAAACTCATAATCATCTCATATAGCCATGAACTAGAAATTTGAATAATTCAATTATAATATTTCCATGAAAAAACATATTTATATGGACCAATAAAAAAATGTTAAACAAATTAACATCTGGTCAAATATCGCATAGATATTTATTATAATATATGTAAAACTAATTCACATATTAAAACTCATATATATGTCTTTATATGGAACTAATTCCCATAATTTCAATCATAATTATAAATATTTAACATGATAACATATAAAACGAATTTATATGTTTTGAGCATGTGATAATTAACATTTAAACTTATAATGTTATAATTACTATTTTACGCATTCAAAAACAAATCTAATTTTAAATTAGAATCTGAAAATAACATTCATTGAATTGGGTTACCGAAACCCTAATTAAACTCGAAGACCCCCTCCCTTTTAATTTAGCCCTAACTTGATTTAAGTGAGGCCCTCTCACTTCAAAACCTCTCTTATCCTTGAACCAACTTACCCTCTCTCTGGTTTCTCAACTCTTCTCTGACCCCGTTGCCTTGCCTCACCATCTCGACCAAGAGCCTCCGATGGCTTCACCATCTGGCTCCATTTTCACACCCCGTCTTTGAGAACAAGCCTCCATGGTTTCGGATTCTACCTCGGTCTCCGTGCATACCCAAGACCGCCACCCAAGCCTTGGCGTCTTCTAAGTTCTGGCTGAGATTTCTGTCCCTCATCCAAACCCAGAGGATGAAAACCACTACCAACCGCCGACAAAAAAAGCCCCACGGGCTTAGTCTACTTATGTATCGGCAAGAACACCACTGTCAAAGCGTAGATCGGCCGCCAGTGAAGCCCTAGAGGCCTCTCATGCACACAACGCGCCACCTTTTTGACAGTGCGTGACATGCACTCGCAGCCATCGGGGTGTTTCCGTGTGGTTTTAGTGCCGGAAATGATAGATCGGCGGTGGGCGAGGGCTTTGGAGGAAGAAAACAACCAAAAGGTGTTTTCGCCGGCGGTGCGTGACTTACACACGCCACCCCTTCGGCAGTTTTGATGGATTCTAGGTAAGTATTCCGATCTTCTAGTGCCCTCTATTTTTTTGTTTTTATTTTGTGTCGGTGGGGTGGTCGAGGCGAGGCAGTGGGATTTGAGGTTGAGTCATAGTCGAGTTCTGTGAGAGATCAATTAGGGGGTTGTCTGGGCTCGGCTTGTTCATTTCAAAATCATGCATCTACATTTCATTCTAACAACATGATTTAAAGATACTCATTTTTTTTTTAAAGGTTGTTTTGAATTAGCATGAATACTCTAGTGTGCACAATGGGATTTTGAATTTATGAGATCTGACCTTGCCCTTCCAAAGGAGTGTGGGTTCCTCCATTTCATCCGGCCCAACAGTCCCAGTGCTCAAAATTAGAATAGGAATCTATTTTGTTATGTTATTACACATTCCACACGAAAATATATAATCTGGAATATAAGTCTAGGCACATGCATGCTAGCAGATTAAAATTCATTGCATTTTCGGATAAACACATAGAATAGCATACAATCATGTTTTCCAGATTTAAATTCTACTTTCATATTTCATGATCATAATCATCATGTTTGGGGCAAGAATCTAAACAAACAGGCTCTGATACCACTTAAGGTTAGTTTAGGATTACCTGGACACGGAAGTTTGCCCGGATGTTTAGCCTGNNAGATGTCTGCCCACGACTAGGTGGCCACTAGAGTCATTGTGTATGTTCACCCTCAAGACCCAAACCTTGACTTAATGGTTAGGTTTTGTGCCAGGGAGGGAATAGAGAGTATTCGATTTAGGGATTAGCTTGCTTAGACTGATTACTCATACCCATAATCCACCCTCTATTTATAATGGCACAAAGCCTCACTCAAAATCAGCAAATTAATTAGTAATTATGACTGATTAATACACATTTAATCCCCAAGTGTAACTGCCAAATCAATGGTGATTTTGGCCAGCCAATTTCACAAATAATGAATCAGCAACAAATATATATATATATATATAGATATGATATGATCAATGGTCAAAGAGCCAAGAAAATTCATTATACGTCATTTTTTTTAATTGACGTGATTTGTGGCAAATTCCATTGCAATGCTTTGTTTTGGAGGT
>NCQV01082298.1:5052-15207 GCA_002740545.1 Lophocereus schottii
GTATAAAAGAGAAACCCAAAAGAAAAGAACACCGCCATTAAGGACCATTGTATTAGATATGCTTTTACATACCCAAATAAGATATTACTTGGTTTATAATGGCTGCCATTAAGACTCTTCTGCTACTGGTGTTATCACCCTTTCTCTGGGAATTGACCACTATTGTATGGGTTAGGCTGCACAAGTCTTCAAACTCCATATTGGTAGGGATATATTCTGGGTTGCTGGTGGTGTTCTTGGTGTCATTACTCTATTTCGACCTAAGTACTTGCATCTGACTCTGACAGTTTGATACAACATGTCAGTGGGACTCGTCGACTTACATTCTAGAGCTCGTAAAACAACTGGGCCTGGTCCTCAAATTTCCTTCTATACCCGTCCTGGTCCTGCTACTCTTCTATCCCTCTTGAGAATTGTTCATTATTTTTCAGTTCCCCTAGAAATTAAAGAAACATCTCAAATGATTTATAACTTGTTGATTGGTAAACTTATAGGTTGTTTTTAAGGGAACCAAGGGGAACGTGACCAATTATTTTTGTCTGCTTTTTTATCATTTCTTCCTACTTTGTATTTCTCTTGTTATGAGATTGATTTTGTTTCCCGGACTTTGTGCAGGTTTTTATAGTAAACAAATGTAGGGAACTTAGACTTGGTCCTGGGGGATTCTATCGGCCAAGTTACAGGGGTGGACCGAAACTTCGACTGCATATGATGTGCCCTGGTCTGGATTGGGACCCACAGATGAGGAAGTATCAGAAACAGGATGTATTGATCGGTCTATACTGCCCCATATTCCTTATGGGTTTCACCAGTTGGTTGATAGAGCAATGAAAGACTCATATGCTCTCATAAGAAGGGACTTCGAAATTTTCAATGCTGAAGAAATCCTTCCATCAATGTCCCCAGACATATGCATTGTTAACTTCTACACTGAGAGCGGACTCCTTGGTCTACATTAGGTATGTAACTATGCTAATTACTCAATATCATCTACTTTACACTGCAATTTGTCCCCTGAATAATTTTTTACATGAAACTTACTGTAGAAAATATTAGCATAATGATTAGGCCTGGAAGTTATCCATCCTTGGCCAAACTGAATCATTAACGAAAAATATGGCAGACTAGTCAGAGCTGGAAATATTCGCCCATAAGTGACTGAAATCAATCATCGGAAAAGCACACTTTGAGTTACAGTTGAAATAAGGCAATCAATTGAGCCAAGACCCTAATTGACTTGACCCAATTCGAATACAAGCAAATTTTGTTTTGTCTAGATGCTTGCGGTTTCATTACTGGGTTTTTCCCTAAATGACCTGATCTGTCGCAAATATTCAATGGATAATCTTTCATCAATTTGAAATACTGATTCAAACTACGCTTTTGCGATTTTCCAGTCTAGTTGTAGTTACTAAACTACCCATTTTGCCCGTTGGAGTTGTAACTTCCCAAGTTTCCAACATTCTTTGTTGCTCCATCTCACCCGCCAAGGGGGGGACCAGTGGTAGCTATCTAGTTTCTTTCGTTTGTTATCCATCTCAATTTCAGAGTTCTTATCTTTATCCCTCCATTATTTCTTCAGGATTGTGATGAAAGTGCGGAGTCTCTTACCAAAGGATTGCCGGTTGTCTCCTTCTCAATAGGTGACTCAGCCGAGTTCTTGTATGGGGACCAAAGAGACGAAAACAAGGAAGAGAAGGTGGTTCTAGAATCAGGAGATGTCTTGTTTTTTGGGGGTAAATCTAGGCATGTTTTCCATGGTGTTGCTTCTATTATACCAAATTCTGCTCCCAGGATGTTGCTGGAAGAAACAATGTTGCGCCCTGGCCGCCTTAACCTGACTGTCAGACAGTTCTGGACTCATTATTTTCTTTTATGTAAATTACAGTTAAACATGTCTGACCGTATGCTAGCTCCAGCTGCTCCTCTTCTGAAACATGAATAGACAAAGGGATTTGCGGCAGATTTTTTTCTTGATTCGCTGCACAATCCCAGGTCATTGTGATTGTGAACTTCAAAATGGAATTTACTTAATTGCTGGTGCACTACCGTGTTCTTGTGTGGCTTGCTTTCACTAGGGCCTTCTGCTTGGTTACAAAGAGAAAGGCGGGTTCAGAGTCAATGGGGGGATTAGATTTAGTTCTCCAGTAATCATCTTAAAGATTTCACCTATTACATTAACAAATCGTTATTGAATTGAGTTAAATTAACAGTTGAGGTTGAATAGATTACTAATAACAAACCTAACTATAACCTTCATACTAAACCCCCTGCTAAAATTTAAAAGTTGAATTAAGTTGAACCAAATTAACCCAATCAAAATAACTGAACTTAGACTGTAATACTGTATTAGTTGTCATCACCACCACACTCATTTGGCTATCTCAATCAATCCCTAGTGTTCCAATTAGCTTGCAGCATCTTTCAAATGCTGCCTTCATTTGATGACATAAATTGTTAATTGATTTTGTTTGCCATTGGGCATCGCAATATAATGCTTTCCAAAAATGTCTAGAATATTTCATCATGGTAGACAATATTACACAAGCAAAGTCATTGAATCCGCCTGTTGCGTACAAAACACCATGCTGAAGAGCGTGCATGTTGATAGAAATGCCAAGGGTTTTCTTGTTTTCCTTCCCTTTTTCCTCAGCAAGAGAAAACAATTGTCAATTTCTTAACAGCTACTGAAAATGTCAGGCTAAAAGACATAAGGATGGCTGCTAGTCGACGATTGATATTGTATTTTCACTCCAATCATGTCCACGTATACTTTGCGTCACTATTACACATGCGTTTAAGTTAGAGATCAGGAGCTTGTCTATAAAAAAATTTCCTGTCCTTGGCAGTTTGGTAGGTGTCCAATAAGCCAGATTATCTGGCGAGCATATCTTGCAGTTTTTTACGTGTTGAAGTAATCCTACTTGGTGCGTCTCATTGTGGTCCTGACCGCTAATATCAGTTAATTTAGCTCATCAAATATTTTTATATTGACGTCCAATATTTGTATATTGATATCAAATATTTAGTAGTGTTTAGTTGGAAGAAAAATTATTTTTTAGAAAAATTATTTTCTATAAAAAATATTTTTCTAAGGAAAATTGATTTTCATGTCATATTTTCCGTTCTTTGGTACAAGATAAATCATTTTCTATGAAAAAAGAAAAACGTTAATTGAATTGTTTAAATAGTGAAAAATATCAACTGAATAGTAGTAGTAGAGATAAATGCTGACTAAATGAAGGAATTTTGAGCTTAAAATTCATATTTGAGGATTTTTCTAATACTTCTTCTCCGGATAATCAAGTTTCAATCTAAACCGTTGAAATTATTTTACCGACGAAAACATCAACTGAATTATTCAAGTGACGAAAAATGTCAATTGAATTGTCGTAGAGGAGAAAAATATTGACAAAATAAAAGAAGCTTGTGCTAAAAATCTAGATTTGAGCCCATTTTAATCTTTCCTATCCAATGATCAAGTTTCGATTCAAACTGTTGAAATTGTTCTAGTGGTAAAAAATATTGATTGCATTGTTTAAAGGGCGAAAAATATCATTGAATTGTTGTTGTGGAAAAAAATGTTGATCATATGAAAGAATATTGAGCTCAAAATCTGAATTTGAGCCTATTTTAATATTATCTATCGGATGATCAAGTTTCGATCCAAACCGTTAAAATTATTTTAGTGGCGTGTCGACTAAATTATTTTAGTGACAAAAAATGTCGATTAAATTGTCATGGTGAAGATAAATATTGATCAAATAAAAGAATTTGAGCTCAAAATTTAGATTTGAATTTATTTTAATCTTTCTCATCGGATAGTCAAGTTGAATGAAGAAAATCAATCTCCTATCTTCTCAAAAATAAAATCATTTTCCTCCATAAGGGGAAATAAATTTCCTTTGGAAAAAAGTTTTCCATCCTTGAGTATGCCAAACAACGGAAAATTAGAAAACCATTTCAAAAAAAATTATTTGTCCTCTAACCAAGCACTATCTTAAATTCAAAGTTTATCAGTATTAATTTATTGTATTTTGATGAACAACTTCAAACTTACTAGCAAGTAAATCTACACTCATTAACATCAACATAAAAGATTGAGTGGTTGAATAATTAGAATCAAATAAACGATTCTACACGAGATTTTACATGATCAATTTATAGATTGATTCCATGTTATTAGAAAATCTTCTTATTATGAACAAAAGTTCAATCATTGAATTTTCAAAATATATGTTATTTCTTTTACTAACTATGAGGATGATACATGAAAGTTCACCATCAAACGCCAATAGTTTTGAACTTTTGATACCTTCTCCTTGTCAATAAGATTCTAGCATGGTTATTACAACTCTTGTTGTGATGATACTTTCTATTTAAACTAAAATCCTTCCCTCATTGTTTGTACTTGGTTGAGTAATCCAGTTACACAATCCCAATAAATAAAAGGCACAGCAACTAAAAATACTAACTAGTTCAAGTGCACTCTTGCAATGTTAACTGTTGGATTTCTCATTTTTTAGTCCACTGTTTTTCTTTTTCTTTTTTTTGGGTCGTAGGTAATTAAGCTCTTGTTCACCCACTACTACTAGATCCCCATTTGTGACTGACTCAATTGCTGTTATAATTAAAAAATCCTAAAAGCAAAGTTGGTTAAATCAGTGAAGAAGACAATTCACACTTGTCCTTGTTTTAACAACTAAAAGGAGTTGTCGAGGCCACTTCTTATCTGCTTAAATCAGAGCATCCTAGCGGTGAGTTAGTTTTTTAGCTCACCGGTGGGGGTTACCTCCGCCACATCATCTTGTGAGCTAACTTTTTGGCTCACAATCCTCTCTCTCTAATGTAAGACTTACTACTTTGGTTTATCAAATAAAATAATACACATGGACCCACTTTATAACACACAACTTTATTTTTAAAATTTTTTAAAAAAAGAAAAACTAATTAAAATATATAAAAAATAAAAAAGTAAAAAACATCCCTCGTGAGCGGGCTCATGGCCGTGAGGCTCCCTGCGAGCTGTGAGTCATGAGACGTTTGCTAAAAAGCTTTGGAAATATAAGCTTTAAGCCAGAGAAGGTGAAAATCATTTCATTGTCATAAATAAATCTAATTTTTAGTCAAAGTGTAGAATATCTGCTAAAGCTCGAACATTAATGCACGCATGTGGACGTACCAACAGGCATCTGTGGTTTCGGGAGCTCACATATATAAAGTGTCTACTTCCCTTACTCATGTTCCATGCGCGACACCTTTTCACTCTCCCGAAAAATCAAGAGTATTTTGAAAGGGGTTTTAGAACAATCTCAAAACTTTTCTAACACTAGGATCGAATCTTAGTGACTACGTCCCTAGTCTTTTATAGGTCAATTTTAAAATACCAATTTCAATCTATTTTAACCTACTTCAATCCACTTCAATCCACTTTCTCTATTTTAATCAACTTTAATTTATTACATAAAAAAAATTCAATCTCCTTCAACTTACTTCAACCCACATCAACCTACTCAACCTATCTCAACCTACTTTATCCTTTCATCTACCTCAGTTTACCTACGAAAAGAACAGGCTCTACATAATGTATTAGTTTGCTAGAGTGCTTGTATGGGTGAACCAATTGGACCTCAACTCATTTGAAGATCACTTTAGCGATATGATAAGTTGTCTTGTTCAAATTGGAAAGAAGTTTTTAAATAGCAAAATGATAAATGTCTATTATAAGGCACTTCTTAAGTGTTCTGCATTGGCTTGTATATTATCTCGTATTAAATTAAAAGAAAATAGTATGATTGAATAGTGGAAGAGTTTTATTACTCAGGAATTATGTGAAATCAACGTTTTGTCTATAGTTGTTTACATTTATAAGATCAAACATATAATACAATTTCATGGGTAGCGTTGATCCAATTAGATGTCATTCCATACTTGTCAATATAACCGACAAATCTTAAAACTTTACAATTCATAATTAATTACAATTATTAAAATTTTAATTATTTTAAATAATAAAACATGCCAATTTAGATTAAAGCAAGACATTTAATAGTGCCTAATCTCTCAACCACAACATCAAGAAAATCAATGGTGCGCTTAGTATGCCACATAAAGGACATTGGCTAGGCTTGTCAAATGTACGGATCGGCATTTTTCCTTGCAAAAATCTTGAATTTGTTTTAAACAATTAATTTGACAGCATCTAGTAACATTTAGTTATTTCTAATTTTAGTAATTAAATTGTGATCTTAAATACATTGAATTTTACATTGGATCCTTTTTCTTTTTCTCTTAATGAAATCTCTTCCCTTTACATATAATTATGTTTTACCATTGTACGGGGCTCATCCAAAATAGTAAGAGGGGCTAACGATTGTGGTTTTAAAAATGCTTAATTAATTTACGGAGTCAATTTTACCTTGCTATTTGACTGACTTGTTATCGGTCAAACTCATTTTTTCCAAGGCCAATTTCCTATAAGCTAATTCATCACGTTGTATAGTGCTGATCAATTTCCCCTCGCAACTTCGGCCTTGGTCTTCTTCGATTGTTTCTGTTCACTGTTTTTAAGGAGGATAATTTGCCTTCATTAATAGTGAGTGACAAATTTCCCCGCATCATGTAATCTGAGGAAGTGTCTGTCATTACAGAATTTGCACCATTGTGTAGGCCAAGTTACTACAAGATGGTGGTCTCAACTACAATATCATTTGCGGTGTACATTTCAGTAGGAGTGTTCAAAAATATCCGTGACCAATAACCCGAACCAAAAATCCGCTATCCTATCCGAACTTTCGGATTCCCGAACCGAAATATTTGAAAATTTTTGGTTTAGGTACAGTTCGAGCGTTTTGAGAATTCGGGTACCCGAAAATCTGAACTTCTTTAAAATTTTTTCGAAACTTTTTTATATTATCCATTCCCTAAAGATTTTATAAGTCAAATATTCCCAAACAAGAAGAAGACAAGTACTTTGACTTCAATTCGTTGCATTGTTTTATTTGAATGGGTTGGGCATGAATATGTGTTAATAAGCTTACGTATGCTGACAGTAACATGGGGCCGAATGTGGAGGAGACCTTCACTCAAGATTTTTCAAGAAAAGAATTGGTAAACATGATTGCAATGCATGAATACCCCCATAAGCATGGTCGACCATATTTGGTTTAGACGATTCGTCCGTAGTCTGAATTCAAAATTGAAGATGATTTCTAGAAATACGTTGAAAGGTGATACCATGAAACAATTTGAAATCGGAAAGATTGCTCTAAAGATTTGCTCTCTCATAACTCAAGTCGAATTGCAATCACCACAGACATGTGGACGGCATCTAATCAAAAAGGGGACTACATGGTTGTCACTTCACATTTCGTTGACAAGGCATGGGTTTTGCGTGACGACACTCAAAGGTAAATAATTTGGTTTTGAAAGATACTGAGTTTCAGAGTTTGTTTTTTAATTCTTCTTTATATTAAAATCTTGTCTGCTGTCATTTGAGATCCATAGATCTATGGGTCCATAAATGGATCTCAATTTTTAGAACACAATGGATTTATGTTGGATCCGGGCCCAGATCCAAGAAATTAAAATAGGACTAGATCTTGACTGATCCAATCCAAATCTAACCCATTGCCACCCATCTTTAAGATTGTTGTTTGAATAGCTCTTCCTATTCAATTATATTCAAGTTAAGATATTTCCAACTTCTACACATCAAGTACATAGTCGTGATCCTCTTGTGCAATTTTGTAATTCCCAAAAAAGAGAGATGGTAGACATTTATTGTAAAATGGTAATTAAGTTAACCCACCTCATTGTCCTAATATGAGGCCTACGTTAGCAGTTTAAATAGGGGAGCAAGGGGGGATCCACACATTGTAAAGGATGTGAGATATTAGAACTACATCCCAATTTCACAATGTTACCTCCTAAAGTACGTAGAAAAGTTAAAACAATTACTTATTTTATCAAATGTACGCCCGTCTTTTTAATTCTATATTTAAGAACTCAATAATATTATAATCATACTTAACCTGGATCAATTTTAGAAATGGAGCCCTTTTTAATTATGCAGTTTCGCACGTAACATATAATTGATGACGAGTATGATGAATAGACGGGAATAGAAAATTTCTCAGCCTCAGCCACGTATGATAAGTAGATGCCAAACACAATAAAAATCTTCGCTCCACAGTATGTTAGGCAATATCAATAATTCTTAAACAATTTTGAATAACAATCTGTGGCCAAAATGCTGACAGAGGAGTTGTTTAGAATCATAGACATGTTTTAGCAATAAGAATTCCATATTCTCAACTAGGTTTAATATATTAATTAATGTAAATTTTTCTTTTTTGTTTTCCCCTATATTTGGTCTCTTTTTCTAATCAAACTATGTAGAGGATTAGACAGAAAAAGTAATCAGCAATTCAGCTACTAGTGTAATGTCTACAATGCTTTTATTTATATATTGCAAAGTGGGAAGACGAAAAGATGGCTAGATTCATCGTGGACGCATACATGATATGTGGTTAGGTACATCAAACAAGCACATATAAATTTAAGAGCAATATAAATTTGAAGCATGATTGAAATCAAAGTGTCGCACCAAACATGGATAAAAATAGTCAGTGCATGCCTAGTCAATCAATGTTGAGCTGAGTCATGACCTAAGGCCCCAATCAAGAAGGCAAAAACTCTAATTTCTTAGGTCATGAATAATACTAACTTAATCAATTATTTAACATGAATTTAATCAAAATTAGTAAATTAAATATAAATAAACAAGTAATAAATAATAAGCATCCAACTTACCCCAACCCTAAATCCCCAACCTAGAAGACAAAAATTCAAATTTCTTAATTAATGAAAAAATTACTAAATTAACCAATTGTTTAACATGAATTTAACCAAATTAGTAAACTAAATATAAACAAACAAGTAATAACCAACTAAATTACTCCAAGCCTAAGTCCCAATCAAGATTGCCCCAAAAAAAAAAAAAAATTCCTAACTCATGAGTAAATCACTAAACTAATCAATTATTTAATGTAAATTTAATAAAATTAGCAAATTAAACATAATTATTTGCAAAATAAATCATTATTTGCACTAGGCAGTGGATGGAGGGTGAAGGCAGAGCATGGCGTCCGGAATAAGGGGGAAAATGAATTTAAGTGGCCAATTTTTTTTTAAATGAACAAACAACAAATCTTCAAAATCAAACCCGCGACCTAAGAAAGGTGCACATATGAGCCGCTAAGCCACTAGGCTAGCCAGCATATCTAATGTACAATCTCCCTGAATAATATATATATATATATATACACACACACATACATACATATATACATACATATATATATATATATATATATATGCATTTTATTTTTCCTAGAATTTTCAACCCAAAATTTTTTCCCCTAAAAAGTTGGAGTGTCAATTGACATCCCTTGCGCTAGTATAGCTCCAACCATACACATGCCTAAAGCTAATGTAGTTGCTGGCAAAATTGCATAGCAAAGCATATCAACATAGGGGAAAAAAAAGGTAGATAGTAAATTAGTGTCATATAAAAACAAAAGCAATTTAGACTGATTTTAAATAAAAATGAAAGGAAACAATAATTATGTTATTAAAAAATTTATATTTTTATTAATTATTCGCACTAATAATACTAAAATAAATGTTGACTAACTTTTTGTATTGCAAGAAAATAACACCAAACAGTATCTTTAAATTTCTATAATAGGAATGATGGATACACTAAAATCAAGACCAAAGGTTCCTAACAGTTGTGAACTACTTTGGCCTGTTGCCAAATTTGTTGAAGATACTTAGAAGTTAAAACTACTCATCCTCAACCCTATTTTCAATGGGATTCACACTAGGTGTTATTGTTTTTATTTCACTTTTTTTTTTTAACTCTTTCTATCTATACAAATAATCCTTCATGCATGTATTTAACAATTGGTTTAAAATTGCATGTTATAATTTCACTAACCTCCACTCAATTACAACTAAGTTAAATGTAGAGACAAAATATTTGTTGGACAAAATTAGTTATTGTGGATAACTATTTAGACAGCAAATACATGTTTAACTAACAGTTGTTTTAATTTAATTGTCAGCAGATACTTGTTTAGATAAGTGATT
>NCQV01082298.1:21542-33744 GCA_002740545.1 Lophocereus schottii
CGCACATCACTCTAGGAAAGGTGGAGTTGGTGCCATTGCAATCAGGATCTAGTTCTTGAGTGAATGTTTAACTGGGTGCCCTTCTTACTCTCTTCACCTTTGATTAACCTTCTCCTTAGTCGGAGTCAGCTGACTGCACTTTGTTGTTTTAATTGTGCTGCAGACTTCCTCGTGGATTCGATGGATCACGTTATGGCGAAGATGTGAGGGCATCCTTTGGAAACTGTGGATAAGTGATGCTTTTGATGCATGATTAGTGGGAATTATCCATTTAGTTGGCCGTAAGTGGCGTATCTAGTTTATATTGCTAGTGAGAAATGTTACCCAATTTAATGCCTAGATGTCCTCTCCTTGAGTAAACTATGAGATGATGGATATGAACGAGTGATGATGAGCCAACATCTCGTTGCCTCTCTCTCGTTCTATCCAGCTCCTTTATTAGTCGTGGACTTGGCTTGAGTAAAAGTTCAGACCTTAATAATCATGAAGAGCTCTCTCCGTTCTGTCCCTTTTTTTGGTTCAGATGATGCCATAAATCCATGATGCTTGCAGAAATAGACCAAGTTTGGCTGAGGTTTGTACTCTGCCTTTGATAATGTATGAGCCTTTGGTGCATGGAAGTCCCAAAAAAATAGGGATACTGATCTTTTGTAGTAACAAGATCTTACACATCCAAAAAATCAGGAATGTTGGGCAGACAAATTATACCAGGCCCCTGCAAAGGCTTAGTCTGAGTTACGGGACCATTGTATGATCTTGCCATAGAGTAGAAAAGACCTCATAGCAAAGTCTTAACTAAATTTATGTCAGTTTAAGTTTTTTTTTGTTTTTGGGAAGTAGGTCACATTAATTAATTGATAAGGTCTGCGTTGGTACATAATTCGATATAGATTGAAGGCATACCCTCAGCGAAAGCAAATCTGACTCTCAGGGAATGACTCTAGCGAGGTGATAGGCTGCTATGTTCCCATTCCCTCTTAACAGAAGACCAACTACAAAATAAAAATTTACTATCTAATAAGACTTACTAAGAAAGACCATAGGTTTGTTCACTACCTGGATAGAGACAATCAGATTCGATGACAATCTTTTGGAGATAAAATCTTCTAGCTAATTGTGCCCCACAGCACAGCCATAGCTTCAGCCACACTAACAGTTTAGGAAGCTCGCACCCTTCTGACAGCTGCTAACAATGCACCAGCGTCCTCATCTCTTGCAACAATTCCCAACCCTACCCAACCATCCTGCTGAATTGAGGCTTCTATATTCAAATTTATGATGCCCAGTGGAGGAGGCAACCACACAGCTAGTGTCTAAGGCACTGTCCCCACAGAGGATCCTGAGTTTGCCGTCTCTGTGAGGGATTTTAACTCCACCAATCTCTACACTCACCTAGGAATGGGTTCCACCGGTGTACCTTCGAGTTGACCACATGCACATTCCTAACATACCAAATTTCTCATCCAATGTAAGACACAATGTGAACGTCTCCTAATCAAGTTTTTTGCTTCACTGCACGATCAGCTTGCCAAGTTCATGAACCCCTTCTTTGATATCCATATAATCTAGGCATCCAAACCCTCCTAAGCTCTTTCAATACGTGCTGTAGTTAAAGATGGCATGCCACTCTACTCCATTTTTCATCAAGCAGAGATTTTTGAAGGAGAGAATTTATGGTACTTATGTAATGTTTGATTAGATTTAATTTAACCTTGCAATGCAATCAAGTTTGTAATTGTGTTTTCATTATCTTGTTTGGTTATATGAGAATGTTGCAACAAAAAACTATCTTGTAATGATGATTACCACAAACTAGGTAATCATGATTACATTGCAAAGTTGATTGTATTATATTGCCATTACATTACATCTAACCAAACATTACATTAGTATTTGAGATAATTTCCATAAAAATGAATACATATAATAAAAGATTTATAAGTAATAATTAGTTAAATTATTGTTTATAAAGAGGTGTGAATTAGTTAATTAACTAATTATACCTCCTAGTCGAAGGGGTGTGTTCTTGAAGAGATGCATTTGTTTAAAATGTTTATATGGAATGATGTCTTCTTTTCATGAGAAGATATGAACAACTCTCTAAATATGTGATATCATGATATTCATTGGTATGCACAGAAAGGCATGGATCATGACAAGGAATGTTCCAAAAGGCATAGATCAAGAGAAGGAACGTTCCACCATTATCCTTTTGAGTTTCTATCAATTCATAAGTCATTAATGTCTTACTTGTGAGGGCAACACGAGTGTAAGGTAGACATCTTTGTATCTCAAAGACATTAAGCAAGAATGCCCTTTGTTACACTGGGTGAAAAAAGCCTTTAGGAAAAACTATCTTGATCATGCTTGTAAGTCTCGAAGTAGTCTTCTTACGGAACTGTTTTCCTAGTTTTCCTATAGGCTTAAGTAAAGTCTTAGTGGGCAAAATTTTGGTGGACCGCTCCTACATAAAATTCCTTGCCTTCGGAATGATGTTAGCACTCCATGCCTGATTTAAAGCTGAAAGGATTAAGCTTACAATCAATAGAAAGCAATGGAGAACAAAGAACACTCATGGTTTCTCTTAGAACCCGTGACTGAAATGGATGAAAAGGATAGTAATCTTGGGTTTTGGATTCAGAAACACTGCCAAAACCAAGGTTAGGGCCCCTAAACTTGAATAAGATACAGATAATCACCACTTAATCAAGATTAGGACTTCACTTGATCACCACCTTAACCGGCCTAGTTAAGGATAAGTCAATTTAGTGCTTGACAAACGAAAGCACAAATGCTCTCAAAGGGGTTTTTTCATTCAAAGTGTAATAATCAGCAAAATGACCGAGACTCCCTTATGTTTACAAGCCTAGCAAGCACCCTAGTGAGCAAGCTAACACCTAAAGCTTTCCTTCCGAGGAAGGAAAGCTCTTAATTTAAGCTAATCTTCACGGTTAGAGTTAACCGTGTACAAACCATGCTTAAAACTAATCTAATTTCATTCTTATCAATAAGGAAAGCAAAACAAATGATGCTTACAACCTAAATAACTCATACTTAAGCTTAATCAATCAGAATTCTAGCAAAAAGCAAGAGAAGCAGCCGTAAAGTAACGGTCCCTTTTCGGCTGTCCAGTAGGCTTCAAGAGACAAGTTATTTTGCAGTAAGCCTCCCATTGGTTGCTTTTCTCAATGCAAACCCCTTTTGCTGTTGATCATTACCCTTCTAGAAATCTTGAAACGTGTGCCACTCAAGCTAGAAAGGAGGAAACCCACGGCTGAAGGCAAAAGTAGCCATTGACATCAAATATGGTTCACAGGTAGTTTTGGACCCGGTTTTGCAACCTGAATTAAGCTTAACAAAAGTGAGAAAGATTTTGTTTTCAAGCCATGGGGGGGAAACTTAGGGTGCATGCAAACCCCCTGCAAAGAAATCAAGGTTAAATCATGTCTAAGTAGAGTAATTCCACTAAAACATTTAACCGTGCAGTTTTGAACAAAAATTGGCTGGTTAGACAAAATGCCTTGATCTCCCATCTTCTTGTGTGCATGATTGAAAATGAATGCTGGAACCTGAAAGTGGACATCATAAGGTTTCCAAAAATGCAAAAATTTTAGACTTAAGCCACAATATAGCTTAAGTAATGAGATGAACAAAACCGGGCATTTTCTGGCCATCCAACCCGGTGCTGCAATTTTAGTCTCTTACAAAATATGAGCCATCTTATGAACTTGGGACCTTATTCTTGGACGTTCTGGACTTGTTTCATCATGGACAAGGTCTTGGCTTGGTAGGACTCCATCATCCTCCCCTTGTTGAAAAGATTTGATCCTCAAATCTGTCGGGGAGTCATCAGGATGGAAGGGGCTCAAATCTGCCACAGTGAATGTGGCTGAAACTCCATAATCTCCATATAGATCAACCTTGTAAGCATTGTCATTTATTCTTTCTAAGACCTCAAATGGATCTTCAGCTCGTGACATGAGTTTGTTCTTCCTTTTACAAGGAAATCTTTCCTTCCTTAAGTGGCTCCATACTAGGTCTCCAGGTTGAAATACAATCTTTCTCCTATGCTTGTTGGCTTGGGCTTCATAGGATGCATTTGTCTTCTCAATTCTAGCCTTTACCAACTTATAGAGCTTTTGAATTTCCTCCACTCTTGCTGCTACATCAGCACTTGGTTTCTGGTCTTGAGGCCGGGAAGTAAGATCAATGGGACTTAAAGGATCAATCACATACACCACCTTGAATGGTGAAAGACCAGTAGCCTTGCTGAGGGCTTTGTTGTACGCAAACTCAGCATGTGGCAAGAGAAAATCCCAAGCTTTGGCATTAGGTTTAATCAAAGCTCTTAGGAGAGTGCCTAAGGTTCAATTAGTTACCTCAGTTTGGCCATCAGTTTTGGGGGTGACAAGTAGTACTATACAATAATTTAGTACCAAACTTCTTCTATAGAGTAATCTAGAAATGACTTGGGAATTTTGTATCCCTATCAGAAATAATAGATTTAGGAATACCATGCAATCTGGTTACCTCTTTGAAGTATAATTCTGCAATGTGTGTAGCATCATTGGTCTTGCTGCAAGGTATGAAGTGCGCCATCTTTGAAAATCTGTCTACCACCACAAATATAGAATCTTTGCCCTTTTGGGTTCTAGGTAAACCCAAAATGAAGTTCATACTCACATCCACCCAAGGCAGAGTAGATACGGGTAGTGGAGTGTACAAACCGTGGGGTAAGGTATGACTTTTGACTGCTTGGCACGTACCACACCTTCTTAGGATGTCTTGAACATCTTTCTCCATCCCTGGCCAATAATAATGTTCCCTTAACATGGTTAAGGTCTTTGACTCATCAAAATATCCAACTAAGGAACCACCATGAACTTCTCTAATCAAGAGCTCACGGGTGCTACACTTAGGAATGCACAGTCGTACTCCTTTGAATAGATATCCCTCTTGGACTAAGAAATCCCCCTTGGGGTGCTTCAAACACACAGAATATGAATCCCCAAGGTCTTCTTCTTCAGCATTCAAACTTCTAAGATGCTCAAAACCAAGAACAATAAGTTAGTTGAAACAACAGGAGATGTCTTCTTGATAATGCATCTGCACCTTGATTTAATCTTCTTGACTTATGCTTGATGGTGAAGTGGTATGACCGAAAGAACTCAACCCATTTAGCATGGCGTGAGTCAAGCTTGTGCTGGCCTTGAATGTACTTCAAAGCCTCATGGTCAGAATGCAATATGAACTCACTAGCTACCAAGTAATGGCTCCAATGCTCTAAACACCGAACTATTGCATAGAATTCTTTGTCATATGTGAAGTATTTTCTTCTTAATTCACATAATTTCTCACTAAAGAAGGCTAATGGTTTGCCTTCTTGAGTAAGAACACCATCAATTCCCACTCCAGATGCATCACATTCAACTTCAAAAACTTTTTCAAAACACGCCAAAGCTAAAACTGGTGCTTGAGTTAATTTTTCTTCACTTCTTCAAAGGCATATTGTGCTTTGAGGTTCCATTTAAATGATGCACCCCTAAGCACTTCAGTCATGGGGGCCATTATGGTGTTGAAATTTCGAATAAACCTCCTGTAAAAGGAAGCTAAGCCATGAAAACTTCAAACATCATGTATGCTTTGTGGTTGTGGCCAAGACCGAATAGCTTCTATCTTCCCTTCATCTTCCTTTATGCCTTCTTCTGAAACAATGTAACCTAAGAATGTAACTTCTTGAGTGAAGAAAGTAATTTCTTAAGATTACCATACAATAACTTCTCACGTTCCAGGACATGCATAATCTGGTTGAGATGTTCTTGATGTGCTTGCTCGTCCTTGGAATAAATCAAAATGTCATCAAAGTAGACTACCACGAACTTGCCAATATAAGGCTTGAATACTTGATTCATTAGCCTCATGAATGTACTAGGAGCATTAGAAAGATCAAATGGCATGACAAGCCACTCATATAAGCCACCTTTAGTCTTGAATGTCGTCTTCCATTCATCTCCCTCACGGATTCTGATTTGGTAGTATCCACTTCTAAGATCAATCTTTGAAAACACTTTTGAGCCATGTAACTCATCTAATATATCTTCAAGTCTAGGTATGAGATACCTATATTTGATTTTGATTTTGTTTATGGTTCTACTATCCACACACATTCGTTGGCTGCCATCTTTCTTTGGAACCAACAAGGCAGGTACGCCACAAGGGGTTAAAGACTCACGTACAAGTCCCTTTGACATCAATTTTTCAACTTGCCTTTGAATCTCCATGGTTTCCTCTGGGTTCATCCCATAAGCTGGTTTATTTGGAAGGATTGAACTAGGAATGAGATCAATGTGATGTTGGATATCTCTTTTGGGAGGTAAACCATGGGTATCTCCTCTGAGAATAAGTGACAGAACTTTTAGATGAGTGATTTGGCAATGGAGTGAGTGGGCATCGGTGATTCTAGTTCATCATGGATATTTAGTATCCACTCTTTAAAAGCCTTAAATTTATGATTTGAAGCCTTTAAGAGAGTTTCACTAAAGGAAAGTAAACAACCAAAATGTTCAAGCTTTTTTGTAGGTTTGTTTTTGTGGAGTTCAGATGGTGCTTTGAACTTTGAGGTTTAAAGGACTGTTTGGCCTTTTTTTGTTGTTCAACTTTATGAGCTAACACGTAAGCCTCATCAAAAGTAGTATAACCTTGCAATTCAACAACATTAGAGTACCTAGGATTAGGTCCTCCCAAGTATCTAACTATTGCTTGTTCTTCTGGTTCTTTAAGGTCGCACTTAATGACAAGCTTTTCAAACTCTCTAATATACTCTGCAACACTTAGATGACCTTGGTTCAGATTATGAAGTTGGGGAATAACAATCTTGTACATACGTGGGTGGAAGAAACCTAGCTTTTAGTTTAGACTTCATCTTATCCCAAGTTCTGAGTTTGGACTTTCGTTCCGTAACTCTTTTTACACATAAATTGGTCCACTATAGAGAAGCATACTTACGTAATCTCAAGTCCACCAACTTCACTTTCTTGTCTTTAGGAACATCCTTGTACTCGAACACTCTCTCCACCATGTGTAGCCAGTTCAAGAACTCCTCTGGATCGAGCTTGCCTTCATATTCTGGAATTTCAACTTTAAAATCATTAGAGTTTGCTTGCATCCGTGAGTCTTGCCTAACCATTCTCACTGGTTCATCCTCACTAGATGAATCAAGAGTATGGCTAAACACTTGCTCTGTGGTTCTGATTGGACGGGTTGTTCACACATCTTTTGCTTTTGCTTGAGAAAGGCACCTAGCTACTTGCGTAGGTACTCGTTCTAAGCCTTTACTTCTTGGTTGGAACTCTTCAATTCTTGATTAGAAGAAGTAATATCATGATTGCTCTTCAAAACAGCATCAAGTTTCTCTTCTAAACTCAAACTGGTACTCATGGTGTAACCGATTCAAGTATAGGCAGAATCAAGCTTGCGTTTGTGAAATAAATGTGGAAATGATTTGGGAAGTGTGGGGAACGTACCAGGCCAAGGAGAAACTCAGCTTTGATACCAAATATGATGTAAAGCTTAAAGGATTAAGCTTACAATCAATAGAAAGCAATTGAGAACAAAGAACACTCACGGTTTCTCTTAGAACCCGTGACTGAAATGGATGAAAAGGATAGAACAAATTTTGCGTTTTGGATACAGAAACACCACCAAAACCAAGGTTAGGGCCCCTAAACTTGAATAAGATACAGATAATCATCACTTAATCAAGGTTAGGACTTCACTTTATCACTACCTTAACCGACCTAGTTAAGGATAAGCAAGTTTAGTGTTTGATAAACGAAAGCACAAATGCTCTCAGAGGGATTTTTTCATTCAAAGTGTAATAATCAGCAAAATGGCCTAGAGTCCCTTATGTTTACAAGCCTAGCAAGTACGCTAGCTAGCAAGCTAACACCTAAAGCTTTCCTTCCTAGGAAGGAAAGGTCGTAGTTTAAGCTAATCTTCACGGTTAGAGTTAACCGTGTACAAACCATGCTTAAAACTAATCTAATTTCATTCTTATCAATAAGGAAAGCAAAACAAATGATGCTTACAACTTGATTAACTCATACTTAAGCTTAATCAATCAGAATTCTATCAAAAAGCAAGAGAAGCAACCGTAAAGTAATAGTCCCTTTTCGGCTGTCCAATAGGCTTCAAGAGATAAGCTCTTTTGCAGCAAGCCTCCCATTGGTTGCTCTTCCCAATGCAAGCCCCTTTTGCAGCTGATCATTGGTCTTCTAGAAATATTAGGACGTGTGCCACTCAAGCTAGAAAGGAGGAAACCCACGGCTGAAGGCAAAACTGGCCGGTGACATCAAACCAGGTTCATTGGTAGTTTTGGACCCGGTTTTACAACTAGAATTAAGCTTAACAAAAATGAGCATGATTTTGTTCTCAAGCCATGGGGGGAAACCTTAGGGTGTATACAAACCCCCTGTAAAGAAATCAAGGTTAAATCATGTCTAAGTAGAGTAATTCCACTAAAACATTTAACCATGCAGTTTTGAACCAAAACGGGCCGGTTAGACAAAATGCCTTGATCTCCCATCTTCTTGTGTGCCTGATTGGAAATGAATACTGGGATCTGAAAGTAGACATCATAAGGTTCCCAAAAATGCAAAAAATTTAGACTTAAGCCACAATGTAGCTTAAGTAATGAGATTAACAAAACTGGGCATTTTCTGGCCATTCAACCTGGTTGCTGCAGTTTGAGTCTCTTGTAAAATGTGAGCCATCTTCTGAACTTGGGACCTTGTTCTTGGACGTTTTGGACTTGTTTCATCATGGACAAGGTCTTGGCTTGATAGGACTCCATCAATGCCAAGGCCAAAAATTTTCAAAATTGTTGAAGTTAATCAAGAACCCTAACAGATACGCAAACTTAACTGTAAAGACGTCCTCGTCGGAGAAACTCCATAATTGGTGGCCTTTAGGTAGTCTTGAACAAATAGATATGGATTAAATGAGCCGCTTATCCTTGTCAATTTAAGTTTTAATAGTTAAAAAAAAAATCATCTAATGAATTCGAATGTTCACTTGTAAGTGGAAGTCACATAGCAATATGAATTTATTAGCTGATTTTAGGATTTATTGGCTGATGCAAACAAACAAAAAAAAAAGGTAGCACATAATAGTTTGAAATTTGTTTTGGACAACATATCATGTGTTGAGAGTTACGACTATGATTAGACAAATTTTAGTTCATTGACAATAAACCTTTCAAGTGCTTGGACCTTACAGTACTTTTTATCCATGTTTCACCTTGAGGTAAGCCACCAAAGACCAATGCTCAATCTGATAAGGATGCAGAATGCATGCTTGAGTTGATGAAGTGACCGGTACATTGAGTTGTGCTTGTGCCCTTACAAAACTTGTAGTAAATACTTGTGAGTTCCTTTGTGTAGTGAGGATGACTTCTTCCAGGAGGGTAGAGACCAGTCACTGTAAGGTCTGGAAAAGCCCATCAACTTTATAAAGCCAAGTCATATGAATGCATGCTGAGTTATACCAAGCTATATTTTCGTAAACACCCCTATGTGCGTCTAACTGGAGACTAGCTTCTCAAGTGGATGCCTCACGAGTGATCACATTGATGTGATGTTTTGCAATCAACATTGGAGTGCAGTCATGATTATATAGTTCGCAAGAGTCATAATTACAAGGTAGTTGTATATGCAAGATTATCTTACAACCAAACGAGAAAATGAAAATACAATTATAAACTTATTTATATTACAAGGCTTTTCCATCCAACCAAACATAACTTAAGTGTGGAGCACCAAACTCACCTTGGTATAGCTGTCGAGGCTAATTGTTAAAAATTGTGTACCTGGTCTACCATTATTTTTTTACAAAAACAACATTGGAAATTAGAAGCAGTTAACATATTTTGACTTGCTTTCCCACTCTTCTTGAGCTTGAATAGTTCTCTATGTACACCCTTAGATAAGAGATGACCAATTGATCCTAACTTATTGTAAATTTTTTTTTCTTTCCAAAGGAAAGGGTATATTGATGTTCTCAAACTTTCTTCTTAATAGTTTGAGTTAATGGTACATGTTTTTCATAGTCAAGCTGTTTGCAACGTTTTGCTTAATCCGTTTTGTGGTACCCTATACATCGAGATGGATTTCGTCATGGACTCTATCTCAATGCTAAGATAGTAGTGAGATACCCTAATGGGATGCTAAGAAAATTTTATTACAATTTTTATTGCTAATATTTAGTTTATTTAATGCAGCGGAAGTAACCTAGTGGGTGTCACTGTCGTATTTCGTAATGAAATACAAGGCAAAAAAAATTAATAGAAATAAACAAAAGTATAAACTAAAGTCAAAGTTCAAAATTAAGAGTCAACTCAGTCAACTACAAGTCCAACATTGTTCGATGTAAATAAAATTTTTAAACTAAACATCTACTGCGACCTCACTCATATCCCATCCCCATGCAGTACATCGATAGCTAAGAACAAAATATTTCAAATAGTGAGACATAGCTCAATAATGTCTATCCTTAACTGTAAAACACTTGCTTAAATTCATTTCAAACATTTAGGGGTGAAAAGGAACCTTCAAACAGTTCGAAAACGATTCCCAGCCAATTCAAGATATTTCAACTTCAAACAATAACCATTGTCCAAAATGAAAATAAGTCCATTTTTTCTTGGCGAGCGACCCGGCCAGAGGGTCTCATGACCTTCTGCTGAACAACTTTATGGGTCATCACTTACCAGAACCCATCTTAGCATACGTCCATTTACAATAGCACATATCCAAAAATCGCATTTTATGACATGGGGAGGCTAAATTGTCTCAGTATCAAGGTAACCTTCCCCTAATCTCAGGAGGCACCCTCCCGCAAACTCGTCTTAGTCTTTTACTTTAGGGTTAATATCAACAACAACAAAAACACCTCCTTCTAGTGTAGGTCTCGCTTTCGCGGAGCCTGGAGATTCAGATGTAGACAACCTTGTCTCCATCGGCATCTCTGCTAGTAGAGAGACTAAATTCGAGAGACCCAAAAAAAAAAGATTTTGTGAAAGCATTGTATAGAAAAAAGAATTTGTGAAAACATGTAATGAAAGAAACTAGAGATACACATCAGGAAATAAACTAAGAAATATTAATAAATTAGGTGGTTATAACTATATAAATATAAGTACAACATAGTAGAGGAAGACACTATATCTTAAGAAATAGAGGAGGACAATTAATTTCTTTTCCTAAATATATGTACTATGGCTCTGTTCTTTTCGTGGGCAAATTAGGTGGGTAAAAGGGTGAAGTAGGTTGAGATGGGTTGAGATATGTTGAAGTTGGTATTTTTTTTGAGGTGGGTTGAAAAAGGTTGAAGTAGGTTGAAGTGGGTTGATGTTGGTTGAAGTGGGTTGAAGTTGGTATATTTTTTATGTGGTAGGTTAAAGTGGGTTAAAATAATAAGAATGTAACTAATGTGTGATAATTTATGAAGTTATCGAAATTTTGTGAAATTTTTGTTTATTCATTTTTATTTTTTATTTTTTATTTTTTATTTTTTATTTTTATTTTTATTTTTATTTTTCATTTTTTATTTTTCGTTTTTCATTTTTCATTTTTTATTTTTATTTTTTATTTTTATTTTTTATTTTTTTTAATTTTTCATTTTTTAATTTTTATTTTTCATTTTTTCATTTTTTCATGTTTTATTTCTTATGTTTTATTTTTTATTTTTTATTTTTTATTTTTGTAATTTTCATTTTTCATTTTTTATTTTTCATTTTGTATTTTGTGTTTTGTATTTTTTATTTTTCGTTTTTTATTTTTTATTTTTTAATTTTAATTTTTTTATTTTTCATTTTTTATTTTTTTATTTTTACTTTTTATTTTTATTTCTTATTTTTTATTTTTTATTTTTATTTTTAAATTTTATCTTATTTTTTATTTCTTATTTTTATTTGTATTTTGTATTTTGTATTTTGTATTTTTTATTTTTAATTTCTTGGTTCTTATTTTTTATTTTTTATTTTTCATTTTTTAATTTACTATTTTTTAATTTTTAATTTTTAAATTTTTATTCAAAAAAGAAAAATAAAAAATAAATATTAAAAATTAAAAAATAAAAAATAAAAAGTAAAAAATAAAATGAACATCATAAAAATACAAAATAAAAAATAAAAAATAAGAACCAA
>NCQV01082339.1:3735-27371 GCA_002740545.1 Lophocereus schottii
AACAAATACCCCCACACCTAAGTTTTTCTCGTCCTCGAGTAAAAAAAAAGTAAAAATCCTTGAAAAAAAAATAAAAGCATAACTCATTTTCGTAGAAATTACGGCTGCACTTAGCATGTGCAACAAGTCCCTTAAACCCTTAGGTTACCCCTAATGGACGAGAAAGGTCTACTGAGGGTTTGCAGAATATATACCCACAAAATCTATAAAGAAAACAAAACAGAAAATCGAAAACCTTTTTGGTTCTTTTTTCACAAAAATTTATATATACAACACCAGAGAAAAATATATACACATTCTAGTCAACCACATCACTTAAGTGACCAAAACACTAGATCATATATAAATGCAATGTGCACATTAAGAAACCCTTAATCCCACTGATGACATCTATATAGAATCTTTCACTCCACTTAAAAATTATATACAAGCATGACTGGTAGAACCTTACTTTAGAGAAATATGAAACACTCCCACTCATGTGTTTAAAATATAACAAGATTCACTCAATTATCTTCTAATCAAACAAACTACTTTAAGCTTGATAAGATTCTCGATTCTTCATCACTTAAATGCAAAATGCAAAATAATAATCAAGAGGACTTTTCAGGGTTGTAATAGGGCTAAAGATAAAGGGTAAGAGAGGGACAAATAATTTAGGAAAATGAGGAGTTAAAAGTCAAAGCTAATGAGCATCCAACACTTACACTAATTATAATGAGCACACACTCTCTTAAAACACAAAATAAGAACACACCCTAATTAAATTGATCATTGGAAATGAGTATGCAAGGATACATCCATGCCAAACACTCTTGTTCACAGCTCTTCCTTTGAATTTTTTTTTTTGAGATTTTAAACTTTTTTTCTTCATCATTTGCAATGGAAATGTTTTAATTTTTTTCATTTTTTTCTCTTGCTTTTTCTTTCCTTTTTTCTTTTTTTTTTTCAAGAAGAAAATGAATGAATGGCATATATAAGAGCAATACGACTTAATTTCCGAATGGTCACCATAATGCATCCCGATAAATAACCAAAATCAACCCCCAAATTCATAAAATATACAAAAGTTATCCACCAAATAATGAAGTGTTGCCCACTAGCCTTGGCTTAGGTATCGGACATGTGTTTAGGCCATGGCCAAAGTGAAGCGTTCACAACAAAAATTGTGAAGGCCCAAAGGGCTGACAAAGGGAGAAACATTCAAATCAAGGGTTACAATTTGGCTAAGTAGCTCACAAAAACAAATGAATGCCTCTATCATATTGTCATAATGCACATGCCAAATGTGATTTCAAAGAGAATCAAAGTGAATTCTATAGATATAATCATGGAAGACACACATGAAAGAAAAATGCAAGACTAAATTGATGAATTAGTATTAAAGGCTCAAAATCTCACAGGTTCATCTTTAGGACTAAGTTCTATCGATGCATATCATATCTATATACAACCTAACACTTAAGGGCACAAGAGAACATAGTCAATCAGAAATAACAGATAAATTCCCCAAAGCAAAACAAAAATCTTTTGGATTTTCTAAAAATTTCAAGTTTTTTAAAATTTTTTACAATTTTTCATTTTTTAAAATTTTTTTTTCAAAATTTCTCTACCCCCACACCTAAATCTCACAATGTCCTCGCTAGAAATGGAAAGAAACATTAAACACAAAAACGAAAAGGAAAACAGATATACGAAAAGAAAAATCAAGACTCAAAAACGAAAAGGACACGATTGTAAAAGAAAAAGTAAACAAGAAAAATAAAGCAACAAATATATATAAAAGAAAACAAAATAAAAAGAAAAGAAAAAGGGGAACGATTATACTAGGCCATGTGTAGAAGTACAACTAAGTTATAACCTCCAAAAGTCCGTGCAAATAGAGGCCTATGGAGCATCAGCCACTCCATATCGAATGAAACATCACTACTCAAATCAAAACCCATTAGCACACGAAGCAACTTGTAAAAATGAAGGAGTTGGTGCCAAAAGGAATACATCCACCCTAGCAATGCACCACAAATAAGGGCCTGCTTCAACTTATCATAATGTTGGACCTAATTAGAAAGTGGATAGACATGCTCAAAACAAGCTAGCATATAGGTCATTTGGCTACAAATTGTTCCATCATGAACGAGTGGTCTAGGCAAAATGATGGGTCCAAAGTCCATAAGTCTTTTAAGTCCAATATGCGCAAGAGTCTGATCTGAATCAAAATTCCTAGTGGCAATATTCTCATACTCAAAAATTCAGACTCGTGAGATTCAAAGAAGAGGTCAATAATGATTGGGTTAAAAGAGAATGACTCATATTCAACAGAAAAGGTATCATCAAGACCTTCATTGATATCAAACACACATGACGAAGATTCATATTCTATAGAAAGAATATCATCATCAAATTCCAAATTAGTGGGCTCAATTTTCTCCTCACATGATTCTTGTGAAATATAATCTGATTCATCAAAATCACGATGCTCAACTTCAAATGTGATGATCATATCTAACTCACTAACAGTCTTAAGGTTTTCACCCACCTCAAACTCACAAGAGGGGATAAAATGGGTGGGTTGGTCAGCAGAAGCTTGGACATCCTCAGTGATGTCCTTATGTGAGCTAGTGTGGGATGCAAGGTCAGGTGATAGAGACATAGGGAGGTCATTCTCTTATTCTAGGCTAGGAAAAGACATATCGTAATGTAAATTAGACCTAAATTGATAAGAGGGTTCAAAGTCATTATAAAGACTAACTTCTGGTTTAGAACATCCTAAACTAGAGTCAGACTCACTACAATTCTCCCGAATTTGATTAAAACATTGAGAATATTCAACAATTCTCTCCTTCATAGTTGACCAATACTGTCACAAGCGCACGGGTGTTTGTAGTATAGATAAAAATATTGTTCCTCAGGGACTAAAGTAATATATCAGGCCTAATCTTGTCAGAATATGCTAAGCAAAACTCAATTTTAAGTGGATTTGATTAACTACTGCAAATAAACTTGTCTAAATCAATAAGAGAAAAATATCTAGAAATTTTCGCAGTTATGGAAGAGAATTAGATCAAAATAAATAAACATGTGCTATTCTCTAATTGGTTAATTATAAGGAATTGTAATCTTATTAAGAAACTTGGTTTATTCTTTCGAAATCAATCAAATTTGCCTAGACTAAGCAAACTTTGTTCTTTCAAACTGATTTGACTTAATCCAAGTTTAATATTTTCGATTACTTACTAGCCCTCCTAACATATAAATCTCTCTTTCGAGATGAAGTTATGCTATGTCTAATCAAGTAGTCCAGCAACCAAATGTCTTCTTTCAAATGTTCACTTGATTGTTTCAAATGTACAAGTAAATTTTGGCCAAAAATCAAATGAATAGCACTTGATAGAACGAAATCAAATTAATCATGAAAATAAGCACAATTGAATAGATTAAAATATAATCCAACAACAATTCCAAAAACTACTAAATTTGTATACAAAGAAAACTACTCAAACATAATTAAAGATAAACTAACCAAAAAGATTAGCAAAATCTTGAGCAGAAGGGACTTGACTGAGATGGCCTTCACCAAGGGCTTGGAACTGCCTCAGAATCAAAGCTTTCTCACTCAAAACTCACTCAAAACTAAACTAAGAGCAAAATTAGAGAGAAAACAAACTAATCTAACTAAACTACTCTACTTGCTATTGCTAATGAGTTGAGTGTGGTGAGTACATGCTGGAATGCTGCAGAATGTTTCTATTTATAGAGAACTTCGATTGATCTTAACCACAGAGCTGAGGGAAAATGAAGAGGCAACAGTTACGAGCACACCACGGTTCGTGGGCTCCACCACGGGCTGACCATGGTCTGTGTTGGATCTGAAAAATTTGTTCTTTCTTTGCTCTACGGTCATGGCAACCCATGGATGACTGTGTGGGAGGTCAAAACATAGCCATTGAAGGGCAAATAATGGGTAAAAAGACTAAAAATCCTACAAAACACATACAACAACTACACCCAAGCACAAATCGAGAATATGAGACTATATAACATCATTAAGCACACAATTCTCCTAAAAACGAGGCAAAATAGCCCTAAAAAGGTATACATATAAAGCACTTATCAATAGTCTCTACCATTTTATCAATCAATTCATTTAACGTCTTTTCAACACTTGCACATGTAGCATCAACGTAATCATGATATAGACAACTACAAACATCATGATCAGAAGACTCTCAATATTCACATAAAACAGGAGGCACATAAGAGTAAGATGAATCATGTGAATCTATAAAGTGATCCTGTTAGTAAGGATTAGTATGAAAAGTAGACTCATCATGAATAAGACTTCCAAGGTCCCTCTAGCTAGTTCAAATGCATAAGTGTCCCAAACTAGTTTTTCAAAGAAATCTCATACCTCATCTTGAATTCTAAATAATAATCCCAAGAAACCTCCAGGACATATAGACTCTACATAACATCTAGACTGAACATTCATACCCATAACAATGACTTCACAAATTTTTCATGTTATAAAATTTTGATTTAATTGAGCACGATAATAATCAAATCTCGACAGATAACTCCAAAAGGTTCATGCTCAGATTGTGAAAAATTGAAAACTAACATTCTTGAAACTCTTATTTTTTCAATTTTAAGAATTTTTCAATTTTTTTGGATTTTCATTTCAATTTTGTAAGGGTTTTTTTTTTTGTTATTGAAAGAAAAAGTAAAAGAACAAACCATGACTCTAAGACAACTAACTATAAACTAATGACTAAAACTAAAAAATAAGATACTCAAATAGTTAAGTTAACAAAACCAAATAAACTAACAAAAATAAAACTAATATTACCAAAAGAAAAGAAAGACCAAAAAGAAATAAACAACAAAAAGTGACCTAACACAAAAAACTTAAAATATGCGCACAAACAAAGCATGTACACCATTTTCTTTTCTGATTTTTTTTTTTGGATTTTGATTTTCAGAGCTTTTTTTGGGATTTATTTTTGTACAAAGAAAAGCAAAAACAGAAAGTAAACTAATTCTAGGAACAAAAGAAAAACATAAAGCTAAGATAAACAAAAAGAAAATTGAAATAAACTAAACCAAAACAAGTAAAGTCTAACACTAAAATTAAAACAGAAGATTTACCTCCTAAAATTAGAACATTACACACAGAAAATTCCATACAATCACAAGAAACATAAGCATATTTGTTTTCATTTTTTTCCTGCCCCCGAAAAGTGCAGAAAATTGCAAACAAAAAATCCGTTCCAAAAATCACAAAAAGTTCTAGACAATTCTAAAAATTACAGAAAACTTCACACGGACTCTAAAAATCATGTTGAATCCAAGAAAATATCAAAAAGGAAAAATTCAGACCATAACTAGCCCAAATAATTCAAACAGAATCCAAAAATGATGAAAAACTTGCACTGATTCTTTTTTGTTCTGTTTTGCCCTTGTTCCTGCACAGACTTGAATCAGGCGCGAAATGACCTTTTAAAAGAAAAATTAAATTGATCGAAACAAAGAAATCAAAATACTAATTCAATTGAAAAATCAAAAACAAAGAAATCTAACTAAACTAAAATGGAATCAAAAATTAGAACGAATACGAAAATGACTCAACGAGTCAAATAACTACAAATCGATGCAACCTGATTTCACAATCGCCATCCCCGACAACGGCGTCAAAAACTTGTTGTAATTTTTCGCAAGTGTATGGTTTATCGCTGTAATACTTAAAGATGTCGATCCACGAAGATGGTTATGAACTCTAGCCACTACAAATAAAATTAATTCAACACGATCAACTGTAGAACCTTAAAATTGAAGCAGGCCACGGCGAAGACCAAATAGCCTTAAAATTGAAGCAGAACATAGGAGCCAGGATATAAAATGTATCTCAATAACTTGTAAATTCAACACCAAAATCTGAACTTTACTCAACTTAACAAGCTGGAACCAAATCAAATCAAATGTCACTTAATTTTGAGTCGAAGGAAATGGATCTGAAAAGGAAAATTAAGAACAAAAGAGATGTTGTCCTAAACTAATCTACTTATCTAATCCTCCCTTTGCTCTGTTTTACGGCTCCCATAAAAACGCAACCTCCAATCCCTTCAGCACCCCTTTGAATTAAAACCTAAAACAGCTAAATTGATGATGGTAGAGAGCAATGAATGGGTATGGTAATGGGAGAATTAAAGATGATGACTGAAGGAGGAGAGAGGGAGGGTAAAACGGCTAAGAGAGGAAGGCGAAGGAATAGAGTAGACCTCGCGTTTCTGGGCAAGAAGAACACGAACCAGCAACTGGAAGAAGGCGAAGGGGCGGAAGAAAGATCACGTGCAAGGCACGTGATAGATTAAATGAGGAACAGAAGGCAGGCCGAGCTTTGGGAAAGAAAAGAAAAAGGCGAATTGGGCCCAGAACATGCTAGCCCAAAGAGAGAGAAAAAGGAATGGGAAAGCAAGGAAGGGGAGAGAGCACTGGGCTAGACCTCGCGCTGCTGGGAGCTGATCTGGGCTAAGCCCACAATGCTACAAGCTGAGAGGGAGAAAAGAGGAAAGGCCAGGTCGGGCCTTGGGCTCGAGGCTGATCCGAGTTGGGCTTGGTTCTTTCTTCTGTTCCTTTCCCTTGCTTGACTTGATGAAATTCTTGAGTTAATTGCTTATTGTTTTCCAAATTTTTCAATTCCTACAAAATAAATAAAATAATATTGAAATTCTAATTTAATAATTTATTTCGAGCAATTATTAGATAATAAAAGAGTATAAAATATCATCATTTCTGGTTGAACATATCTACTCCACCACTGGAGGTGCCACCACTTGGAAAATCTTTCCTTGTGACGTTTAAAATTATCACATGTTAATTAATCTCCAAGATCATAGCTGTGCCTTCCTCAGTTAAGCCCATAATTAAAACCGTGCATTTTCAAGCCTTGGACTGACTCTTGCTTGGTTAATACTCCATAACTTTCTCAATACTTGGAGTTTAAACGTGATTTAAGACTTGTTGGAAAATAGACTTCTGGGACTTTCCGTATATTATAATTTATAAAAATTGGACCCTATTTGCTTGGTCAGAGAACCGAGGTCAAATGGTCTACCCATAAATTGAAAACGAGTTACTAAGGTGGTTTTGAAAGGAACAGAGTAGCTTAGCTCTTATTTAGGGCTACGAATTTTCCTAACCACACTTTTCCTATCTTACTTGTGATCTTAAAGGATAAATAATGACCTTGGGCCTTCAAGACTTTAAGTCCTACTCTCAAAGGTCATCATTGTTCTTATTTGGACCATTTGCACCATGGTTTTAGCTTTGAGGAAATTCTGATCTTTGTGGTCTGCTCCGCCTCAACTTATCTCCCTTGAAGAGGATTTGACCTCAAGTCCTTGTATTTGGAATTCAAGCACACCACTCTTGATGACTTGTAGAACCCATTGCGTTTGAGAAAACTCATTGTGCTAAGAGTACCAACCTTCTTGAACATGTATGAATTGTTGAAGGATTTAGGAGATACTCCGATGGGGTGAAAGATCTTTCCAGCATGTATAAGAATATTAAAAATTTCAATATGCTTATCATAATTCATCCCAAAGGGTATTCTCTTATCATTCACAAGCTTAACTTGTGAAGACTCACTTTTGAGGGGAAAGGAGTCAAATGATCTTTGAGCCAATAAGGGCGAGAGTTTCACATTAGGTTTAGATGGGCAAATGATTTCTTTGTAAAGTTTTCAATTTTTTTGGGTTTTGAGGTTGAGGAGGATTTAGAAGATTGAGAGTAATAGTTTGGTCATGGAAGTTGGGTCTCTCATGAAAAACAATCTTGGGGCCAAATTCCAATGGTCTCTCAAGAAATAGATACCAAGCATCCATAGAAAACGTATAATGTATAACCTTATTCTTCAATTTGCTCATTTGAAATGAAAGTAGGGCTTCCTTAGTTATATTTACCTCAATTCTCAAATTAGAAAAATAGAGAGGATAAGAGTGAGATTGAGTTTGATAATAGGTAGTATAGTCTCCAAGTTGGGTTTTGATTCAACTTCTTTCTCTTGCAGATCCAAAAGGATGTTATTTTCTTCCCTGACCTCTTCTGAACCTTGGTAGGCTCTTCTTCTTCTTGAACGTGAACTTGAACCTCCATAGTTTCTTCGAAAGAAGGAATAGTGTAGAATCCATTTGAATGGGAGCTTCAAGGGAGCTCTCATCCATGGTTAAGCTTTCTCTTACTTTATCGAAACACAAAATAGGCTCATTTTCATCTTGAACTAATATCTTCTCTTGGAGAATAGTTGAATTGTCTTCCGAGAGTTCTTCTTCAATAAGTTGATATGGGTTGAATCTTACATCCTTGTGTGACTTAAGCTTACTTCAAGTCTTCATTTTAGGCTTTCCTTGAAAAGCTCTCTCTCTCCTAAGGCATCTAAACCAGTAGTAACACAATTTTAGAGTTTTTGAGTAGCTATCAAGAAACTCTCTTCATAGGAACATCCTTTAGCCTCAAAATAATCTTCAAGTGCTTGAACTCACCTCAAATAGATGGTAGGATCCAAACTAACACCATCAAAGCAAGTAGGCTCTCTCATGGCCTTCTTTTTATTAAGAAATTTGCTTGCTAATCTTTCTCACCTAAGATTGAAGCCCAACAATGGCCCTATTTATCTCATGGTATTGCTGAGAAGCATCTTTCTCATTGACCATGGTTGGTAGTAGTTTATAAAGGGAAAAGCGGAAAAAAAGGATGAAAATAGGGGAAGGACAGGAGTGCTACGTGTGGCACGAACAAGAAATAGTGAAAAAGAGGGGGGCACATTTGTGCTCTATAGCACGGGGTGGTCGTGCTAAATTTATGGGTCAAAATTCCAAAGTGTAGGATTTCGGCATAGGCATGCCAAATGGTATAGGGTGGTAGTGCCAATTTTTTGGTTTGGTGTTTTTTCATGGTTTTTGGAGTTTGTTGTAAGGTTAAGGGATGTGTTTGAGTTAAGGATTGTGTTTGGGCTATAATTAGGGTTCCTTGGGACTAGATAGGAGATTTAGAGAGGGAGAACTAATGGCAAAAATAGTATGGAAAAGATAAGGCTTTAAGCAAATCCAACACAAATACTGATGGATTTGATGCTTACAAAGATATAAGAACTTTTTGCTCTAATACCAAGTGATGCATGGGTGAATTCCATTTGGCCAAATAGAGGTGAGAAATCTATGAAGATGAGCCCAAAAGGATGTTAATAAAAATCAATCACCCCCAAGAAGACCAAGAGAGAGAAAAACCACAAAATAACAATGATCATCCAATAAGATCACCCATCAAGCCAAGATCACCCATCAAGTAAGAATATATCTAGGCCAAAGGTTAAACCACCATAATAATAATAGTCCAGTAAGCTAGTGACAACAATAATCAAAGGAAATATATCTAGGCTAAAGGTTAAACCACCACCTAGATTAAATCAACCTACCCTCTGGCCCTCTAAAGCCATAGTACCAAGAATTAGATTAAAGAGATGAAGTCAAGTCACCACCCTCCGTAAAGAGATAAAGGATTTTAGATTTTGAGCAAAGCACTAAGCTTCAGGATCTCATATCATTCAATAAGTTTGAATTCTCAGGGCGGTAATTGGGTCTATAAGCCCAATTGGAGGGGATTAGTTGTTACATTAGTGGGGTAAGTAGGCCAATAGGGGCGTACAAAATATCCTATAAAAATAAATTAAGATGCTCCGATAATTATAATAAAATGAGCTGTATTTTTCAAGATTCATCCTCCATCTTCTAGAGAGTTGTGAGAAGGGTCTACTTCATCAATGGAGGTGCCGCCACTTGAAAAATATTTCCTTGTTTGTAAAATCACCCCATGCTAATTTATCTCCAAGATCACAGTTGTATCCTCCTTAATTAAGCCCATAGTTAAAACCGTGCATTTTTCAGTCCTGGACCAACCCTTGCTCAGTTTTGACTTTAAATATAATTCAAGACGTGTTGGAAAATAGATTTCTAGGGCTTTCCATCCATATATAATCTACAAAAATTACAGCCCGTTTTCTTTGTTAAAATTGAGTTAGAATTGAGGTGAAGTGTTCTACCCAGAAATTGAAAATGAGCTAATGAGGTAGTTTTGGGAGAAATAGAGTAGCTAATCTCCTTATTTACGGATACTAAATTTTTTAGCCACCATTTTCCTATCTTACTTGTGATCTTAAAGGCCCCAAATTAAGAATGACCTTAGAGCCTCAAGACTTTGAGTCCTACTCTCAAAGGTCGTCGTTATTCTTATTTGGTCCACTGTTTTAACTTTGAGGAAATTCTGATCTTCGTGGTTTACTTTGAATCACCAAGGGAGCCACTAGGTTGAACCTAGAGCTCTGATACCACTCTATGATACCTTGGAAACTCTATTACATGTTTATACTAATATCTAGCCCATTCAATGATGTAAAAATAACCTAATGGACATCACTGCCGTATTTCACAATGAATACAAGGCAAAAAGGTAATTAATTGAAATAAACAAAAGTATAAACTAAAGTCAAAGGTCAAAATCAAGAGTCAACTCAGTCAATTACAACTCTAACATTATTTGATGCAAATAAAATTTAAACTAAACATATTTGAAGCCTTGCTCATATCCCATTCCCATGCAGCACATCGGTACCTAAAAATAAAACATTTCAAACAGTGAAATCGAGCTCAACAATGTCTACCTTTAATCGTAAAACACCTACTTAAATTCATTTCCAATGTTTAGGGATGAGAGGGAACATTCAAACAATTCAAAAACAATTCCCAGCCAGTTCAAGATCATTAAACTTCAAATAATAATCATTATCCAAAATCAAAGCAATAAGTTTTCCTTGATGAGTGACCCCACCAGAGGGTCTCATGGCCTTCTGTCGAACAACTTTGTGGGTTACCAAACCTCATCTTCACATACTTCCATTTATAATGGCACGTACTCAAAAAACGCATGCTATAACCCAGGGAGACTAACTTATCTCAATATCAAGCTAAACCTACCCTAATACAAGGAAGCACCCTCTTGCAAGCTCGTCTTAGTCTTTCGCTTTAGGATTTAGTATATTATGAATAATTATGTTTAGCTTCCTGAAACCCTAACCCACCTCAGACAATTTCTATTAACTTAGCAAACCACTTAAAATATGAGCTGTTCAAATAAAACATTCAATCATGATACAATATTTCACCTTTAGAAAATCATAAAATCGCACGTTGTAGTTCACGCGTTTCACATATAAGGTCCCCTTGGCATGCCATGTCATATAACAATTCATAAACATCTAAAATCATTTCAAAAAAGCAATCAAGAGTAGTTAGGGCATATACGTTACCTCGAAAAACCGTAGGTGCCTAGCTTAAGCACTAACTAGAGTATCAGACCTAAATGATAAAGTTAAAGCACCACAACATGAACTAACCCAAGTGAAAGCTTATACCAAAACTATTCTTTTTCAACCTAAAAGTCAACCATGCTACTATAACCACTTGAGTAGGACCAACACCCCAAGATTTTGATTATTATGAACTTATGCCACCTTTAAAAACTCAAATACCTAAGAAAAACAAATAATGCAACTTCTGGGGTGTTTGGCAAATAGCTTTTTGAAGAGTTTTTTGTTCAAAAAGAATTTTTTGGACCAAATTAACTGTTTGACCAAGTGAAAAAGGTAATTTGAGTGTCTAGTGAAAGGACTTCTTAGAAGAGTTTTTTGAGTCCAAAAAGCTAATTTAAAGAACTAATTCCATAAGCCTTTTGGAAGAGCTTTTTGAAAAATTAGCATTGTGTCTCACGACTTTATTAGAAACAGCTAATTTTACCAAATAGTTTTTCAACAAACGGCTAATTCAAATAGCTAATACAAGTAGTTAACTCAAACAGCTAATACAAATAGCTAACAACTAATAACTATTTGCCAAACAGGGCCTTAAACCTATTCGGGCTTCAGGACAGTTTCAGGTCAGGATTCTGTCCTAATTTACAGAAGTCATATATTCACCTACAAACCTCATATGGGGGTGTTTAAGTACAATCTGGAAAGTTATTTTTATCTGCTACAACTTCGGTTTCAAAAACATTCTCAAAAATTCACAAAAACTGCCTCAAAACTTCACTTCTTTCCACAGAGCCCATTTCAGTCCAAAGTTGCACAGTCTTGGGAGAAAATTTATTTCTCCCTTGTTTTAACCCAAAATTCATGATTCAAAATTCCTATGAAAATAGACTCATAGATCTACAGTCATGATTTTTTTACAATTTTAGGATAGAACATAAAAGTATTTTAATCAGTGAAGTCGGTGCATTGTAGGGGCAGTTTCTAGTACTGACTTACCTTAAATCCCATGAATGAAATCACGTTTTTCATACAACCAAACTCACCCAAACCAATCTAAAACTACTCCTAATCATCAATAACAACTCTAAAATCAATAAAACCTATCCAAGCCCCCTTTCAAGAGAGCTTTTGAGGAGAAAATTTTCTGTTTACTTGAATATAAGAGTGAGAGGCGAGATGCTTGTTCGTATGCTTTCAAACCACCCTAAAATCTGCAAATCATATCTTATCATGAAAAGAAGTGTTTAGAATCTAGAAACTGAGTGAATTCACTAAAAAAATCAATTCCTTAAGAGCAAGAAGGAAGGAGGCTTGATGGCTTTGGTGGGCAGCGCGATGGACGGCGGCGGCCCAGTGGTGGTGCATCGAACAGCTGGTGGTGGCGGTGGTTAGAGAGGAAAATAAGAGTGGGTGTTAGGGTTGTGGAGAAAGACAGAGAAGTGACATGAGAGTTGATGGGGGATGTTTCACGTTAAAGAAATAGGTTACTTTTTTAGGGGTATCTAGCTAGGGTTTGAAATATTTGAATATTGGAGAATTTTTAATATCCTAACCAAAAAATGCATCCTAATTAAAAATTCTTTAACATTGGAACTTTTGAGAGAGAACTCTAAATAATAAAATCTGAATTTCTCAAGTAAAATTTATATTTTTAAAAATCCAAAATCTTTGTTTTATAATTTATTAATTTCAAATTTAAATTTACAGTAATTCTTCATCAACAGCATTTTGGATAGGCCCTAAATGAAAAATAGGCTCGACCCGAAATCCAAAATAAATGAATGACCACTTAAAAATATTACATACGAACTTAAACAGCTAAAGATCATCTTAACCCTTCTTCGAGGATTATGAATATATATTTTCAGGGTTTTACATTCTATCCCCTTAAAATAAGTTTCCTCCTAGAAACTCTACAAACAACTCAATCAAAAAGTATATAAATTTGCGGAGTTTTATATATCATTAATTATAATAATTAATAACAAAGCTAGTAACTAATGTTAATAATAAATATTATAATAATAACTATTAATACTAGCAATAGTAGTTAACAAAAATAATTACGATAATAATTCTTATTAATAATAATAATACTAATCATAATAATTATTAATATTTATAATTATTATCAATATTAAAATTAATGTTAATATTAATAACTAATACTATTATTAATATTAATAATATTATAACTATAATTATTGTAATAATTACAATTAGTAATGAATACTAGTAACAATTACAATAATACGTAATGTTAATAATAATTACTGTTATTACAATTAATAATAATTATTTATGTTAATATTACAAATAATGTACATTACTAATTACTAATATCAAGAATACGTAATGATTATAAATATAATAATTAATAATATTGAGAATAATAAAAATTGTTACTATTAATTAACAATAATTACTGATGTAATAATTTATTTGTTAATTAGTTAATAATAATTATTATTAATATTTAAAATAATTACTATTACAATTAATAATAATTACTAATAATAATAAATACTAATAACAATAATGATTATAGTAATAATGATTATTAATTAATAATGAAAATAATAAAAATAAAAAATAATGAATATTAATAATAGTTAAAAATAATAATTAGAATAATAATCTTTGTTAATATTAGTAGTAATAATCACAATACTTCTTAATATTAATAATTAATAATGCTGATACTAAATTAATAGTACTTAATAATAATGATAACAATAATAACAATAATAAATGTAATTATTATACTTGTTATTAATTTTAATGAAAATTATTATTGATTGCAATAATCGTTAATATTAATATCAACAATAGTAATTATTATTACAGGAAATAATAATAATTATTATTGCCAATATTAGTATTAATAATAAACAATTGCTACTCAATAACATTAACAATAATAAATATTGATAAAAATAATAATTAAGAATAACAAGAGCAATTATTATTAATATTATTAATAATAACATTTAATAGTAACTATTATTAATATTAATAATTATTACTTAATAATTAACTAACTAATAAAAAATAATTAATATTAATATTAAAAATAACTGCTATTAATATTATTAATTAGTAATGATTAATTATAATAATTAAAAATTAAACATGAATGAAAATAATAATTAATTATAATAATTAATATTAATAATATTAATAATAATTAACAACAATAATTATAATGATAATGTTTGTTAATATTAATAATAAAAATCATTATAAAAATGGATGGGAGTGGGAACAAGTGGGAAGAAGAGATATTTATTTTAAGGAGTGGGAAGAAGTGGAGAGGAAGTATTTGCTCACGAAAAAAAACAGGGCCATAAGTCCCTTAGTGGCATTTTTGACAAAAAAGATACAACATAGTGGCATGTTATGGAAAAAAAAAATGTACACAGTGACAAAATGGAAAAAAATGGAAAATATGGTGGCATTTTGAGGCAAGAACTCATCGAACTTGGGAGGGGGGTAGAAAAGTCATAATCATGAGATTTGACCATTGGCAATGGAGTAATAAGTTTTCATAGATCTATTTGTTGAGAAGCTTAGGTAGTGCACCACGAAAGACAAGATTTATTTGTTTATTTGATTTCATCTCATTGATGCAACTAGGGGCGAAGTTAGGATGCTAGATTGGGGGGAGGGATTGAAGTTTAGTTGATGCCATTTTTTAGTACGTCAGTCCTCTCTTTGGGCTCTATCCAATGATGGCGCAATCGACATCATAATTTAAATTGAGTTAGCAATCTTCGAAAATATAGATATCGGACTTCTTACATGTATCTTTATATCCAAACATTATATATACTAGGGTAAGAGATCATGCTTATTGTGTGCGGATAAGCTTGTAATCGTGACTTGTAGTATAGCTTAATTGCTAAAAATGTTTAAAGTTGTGGGAAAAATTAGTTACCATATTGCCAAAGCATTAGTTGTCCATGAATATCTGGAAACCAAATGAAATTAAATCACATTCATTATCAAAAAAAAAAAAAAAAAAAAAAAAAACGTTAGGCATAACAGTCATGAGTATACATCGAAGGGGGTGGGGGAGATAGCTCTCATGGGAACCTCTTTTAGACTCTATTCATATTTCTAAGTTTATATAGCATTCCCATATTTTAAGACTCTACAGACATGCAGACTTAGTTCAATGTGCCAATATAAGTTTTTCGCTACACCCTCTACCTATTAGCCTCTAATTATTTTGCTATTAATGAGAAATGCTTACAAATGGTGGCTAACAAAATTCAAATTATGTTTTGCTATTAATGAACAATCCATTCCAAAGTGGTGGATAATGAGATTTAATTTTTTTTTCATTTTGGTTCTTCAATAAACATGTGGATAAACAAATTTCAACTTGCTGTATTTACATCCTTCTTGTATGCAACAATTACCTGCCAATATGGATCAAAGAAAGCAAATATGGTTATATAGAGACAAAATTAACAAATTATCAACCTAAGTTGCAGGCAAAACCATCTCATCCCCATTTATATATACAACAAAGCAAGGAAATTACTTAACAATAAATCAAAATCATATGGAACTACTTGAAGAGAAAAAAAAATTAAGAGCAGTGGAATTTGATACTCAAAAGGTCACCATAATGTTGATAGCTCGTACTTGATCCTCTCCAAAAATTGAAATAGGCATTTATTGTTTTGTCCTTGGAGTTTAACCGAACACCCCCCAAAAAAGAACTAGGAAAACCACTTCATTGTTCACAATTTGTCATGAAAAGACTCTTCTCCCACCTATTACAGTTTGTTCGGAGCAAAGATATGAAGACCAAGAAAGCAAAGTCCTATATCAACACAAGTTGGTTCAAATGATTTGCATTTATTTCCCTTAAATAAGGTCTTAGATTCGAGTCTTGTGAAGGAAAAAATTCTGTGATGGGATAGCTTTTGAAGCAGATTAGAAGTCCATTTGGTGAAATAAAGGCTTAATCATCCAAGTGAAGACCTAATAAGATGAATACCTCTAGAACAACTCAAATGAAGGAAACCCCAAATCAAAAGGAAAACTTTTTTGATTTTTGAAAGAACACCAAGATAAGTGACCCACCAATTAATCCCCTAAAGCACAGGCACCAAGAATTAAGATAAAGGGATGACTCTAAATCACCACTCTAAAAGAGATACAAATTAAGAGATTTTTAAGAGAGAAAATGGCCTCCAGCCTTTGCATTCATTCATATTCATCAAAGTTGACTGTAATACAAGAGATGAGAAATTAAACAGTAAGATATGCCCTCCCCCAAGGTTAGTACTAGCCAATAGCATTATAAGGATTTTATTTAATGAAATTCAAGCTAATTGTATAATTAAAGGGGGACCACTAGAGGATATTGGTGTACTATAATTTGGCCGCACATTCCTTCTTATTGGTGATGTCATTCACCTATACAAATGCGAAGATTAAGGTTGACATTTTTATGGGAGCCTTTTAGAAGAGTCTATCAATATCCACCAAGTTTGGGCCCTTAATTCTCCCATTGATGACCTAAATAAATCATTGAGTAAAAACATGCACCTTTAGACCCTGTATGGACCATGGTTCGGTTAAAACCCAATAACTTGCTCAATTCGTGGAATTTGATGATGCTTTTTAGCTTGTCGGAAAATAGACATCTAGGGCTATCTATCCATGTAAAATTTACCCAACATTTACCAGCCAAAAATGAGTTAGAACTCAGGCCTTATGATTTGCCCTGAACAACGAAGTAAAATAAAACAGGGTGACTTAGAGATAAAGTAGTTAGGCTCCTTATTTAGGCTATTAAGTGCCATGCCACCTTTCTTAAGCTTAATTTGGGTCCCTCAAGGCTCCCAAATCAACAAGAACTTAAGAGAACCAAGTACTTGGGTACCACCCTCATAGGTGATTAAGGGCTCAAGTTAAACCCAAGCCTTGATATTGATTAGGAGGTTAGGTTTCATGGTTTGCTCAGCATCAACCTCCCCTCCTTGAAGAGGATTTGCCCTCAAATCTCTAACGTCATCATCTTCATCCTCAATGTAGGGAGTGAGGTCTCCAATATTAAAAGTGGCGGAGATGTTCATGTCACCCGGAAGTTCTATCTTGTAGGCATTGTCTCCCACTTTGTGTACGATCTTGCAGGGGCCATCTCCCCTCACCATAAGTTTGCTTTTCCTCCTTGAAGGGAACATCTCCTTCCTCAAATGTAGCCATGCAAGATCTCCTAGTCTAAAATCAAGATGTATTCGATTCTTGTTAGCCTTGGTCTTATATTGCTTATTTGCCATCTCAATTTGAGCTCTCACTTGCTCATGTAGTTTCTTGATAGCTTTAGCCCTTTCCTTAGCTTCAAAGCCCACTTTGGACACTTAAGGAGTAGGAATGAGATCAAGAGGAGTGAGAAGGTTGAGGCCATAGCATACCTCAAAGGGTGAATGAGAAGTAGCATAGGAAGGAGTCCGATTTTCAGCAAATTTCTCATGGGGAAGCTTGGTGTCCCAATCTCTTAAGCAGTTAATCACCATACCCCTCAACAAGGTAGTGAGTGTGCGGTTGGTCACTTCCCTTTGTCCATCGGTTTAGGGGTGGCAAGTGGTACTAAAAAGTAATTTAGTCCACACTAGTCTCCATAGACTCCTCCAAAAGTGTGATAAGAACTTGGTATCTTTATCCAATACAATAGTCCTTGGAATCGCATGAAGCTTCACGATTTCTTGGAAGAAGAGATCCGTAATATATGTAGCATCATCACATTTGTGGCAAGCAATGAAATGTGCCATCTTAGAGAACCGATCAACAACTGCCATGATGGCATCCTTCCCTCAGGGTGTCCAAGGAAGGGCTACAATGAAGTCCATATTAAGGTAATCCCAAGGCCTTAAAGGAACCAGAAGAGGGGTGTAAAGGCCTTGTTGGAAGCGACTCTTTGCCATATGAAAAATTATACACCTTGAGATTACCTTGTGGACATCCCCACCCATCTTGGGCTAATGGAAGTGCTCATTGAGGATGTCAAGGGTCTTGTTGATGTTAAAATGCCTGGTTAAGGCTCCTCTACGAGCCTCCTTAACAATCAAGTCCCTTAGAGGACTCTTGGAGGTACATAATTTGTTTCCCCTAAAGAGAAAACCTTCTTGCAAAGTATAAGTGCCATAAGGAGAGGGATCTTCAACCACCATCTTGAAGTCCTCATCTTGATGGAATGGAAGTCAAGAACCTTGGCCTCGAAAACCGATAGAAGAACATACCTCCGTGACAAGGCATCGGCAACCACATTTTTTTTCCTACTCTTATGCTTGCAAGAGAAAGTGAAGGATTGAAAGAAATCAACCCACTTAGCATGCCTTGCATTCAACTTGTGTTGTCCATTGATGAACGACAAAGCCTTGCGATCTGATGGAGTACAAAAGGCTTGGGCTTGAGGTAATGATTCCAATGCTCTAAAGCCCTAACAATTGCATAGAACTCCTTATTATAAGTGGAGTAGTTGAGTCTTGAACCATTCAACTTCCCACTAAAGTAGGCAAGAGAGCGCTCGGCTTGAGTGAGAACCACACCAATTGCAACTTTACTAGCACATTCAACTTTAAAAAGGATCAAAATTGGGTAGGGCCAAGATACAGGCCGAACAAAGCCTTTCTTTGATGGACTCAAAGGCCCTTTAGGCGGCCTTTATCCACTCAAAGGTACCCTTCTTCATGTACTTGGTCAAGGGAGCCATAATGGAGCTAAAATCCTTGATGAACTGTCTATAGAAAGAAGTCGATCCATGAAAGCTATGGACTTCCGTGATGGTTATAGGAATAGGCCAACTCTTAATAGCCTCAACCTTGGTTACATCTACTTGGATTCCCTCACTGGAGACAACATACCCAAGGAAGACGACTTAAGGAGTAAAGAGCTCACACTTTTCAAGTTTAGCATATAGAGCTTGTTGCCTCAAGACTTAGAATACTTGAGTGAGGCATTCCATATGAGATGCCTTATCTTGAATATACACCAAGATATCATCAAAGTTTTCCACAATAAAATTCCTGATGAATGGCCTCAAGACTTAATTCATGAGCCTCATGAAAGTACTGGGGAATTAGAAAGACCAAAGGCGTTACTAGCCATTCATATAGCCCATATTTAGTCTTAAAGGCCGTTTTCCACTAATCTCCTTCCTTCATCCGGATTTAATGATAACCACTTTGAAGGTCAATCTTGGAAAAGACCTTAGACCCATGCAACTTATCAAGCATGTTATCTAATCATGGAATAGAAAACTGATACTTGATGGTGATATTGTTGATGGCCCTAGAATCCACACACATACACCACGTACTATCCTTCTTAGGTACCAAAAGAGCAGGAACTGAGTAAGGACTCAAACTCTCCCTAATGTACCCATGATCAAGCAAATCTTAGACTCGTCATTGGAGCTCTTTCGACCCATTAGGATTACACTTATAAGCCGGCTTGTTGGGTAACTGAATGCCTAGTAGGAGATCAATTTCATGCTTAATTCCTCTTATAGGAGGGAGCCCCGATGGTAGATCGCTTGGAAAAATATCCTCAAACTCTCTCAAGAGTAATTGAGCAAGAAGGTGTAAGGGTTTCACTTCTTCACATGTGTTTGATTCAACCATATGTAAGATAAATAAAGGCTTGCTCTTACTAATGGCTCTCTCCACATGTGTCTCACTTATGTAGAGGCTTTTCTTACTTTTCTTCCATGTTTTAATTTTGAGAGGTGTGGGTGGTGGTAGGGGGTCAAAGTGAGGCTATGTCCCTTGGACATAAGGGCATAGGTATTGGCATGCCCAATATGCATGACATGATTTTCAAACAACCAAGGTCTACCAAGCAATATATGACAAGCATCCATAGGAAGAACATTGCAAAGGACCTCATCACAATAAGGACGAATTGAAAAAGAGATAATAGCTTGTTTAGAAATGGTTACCTTGCTTCCTTGCTTGAGTCATTGAAGAGTATACAGAGTGGGATGCACCTTGATGGTAGCTTAAAGCTTGTCAATAAGAGTCATAAAACTACATTAGTGCAACTACCTCTATTAATAATAAGCTTACACACCTTGCCTCCTATGGTATATTGAGTATGGAAGATTTGCTTCCTTTAACTGGGTTCAAGGGGAACCTCTTTGGCATGGAGGGCTCTTCGAATCACCAATAGCTCTCCAACATCCTGAGTAACTATGGTGTGATCTTCAAACTCTTTTTCACTAGTTTCTTCCTTTAGAGCTTGGATTACTTCCATCTCTCTAATAGAGAGGGTCCTTCGATTGGGACAATCTGCTTAGAAGTGTCCATAGCCATGGCATTTGAAGTGCTTCTTTCCCTCCAACCTCTTAAGAGGTTCATTAGCAATCCCTTTACCCTTATCAATGGCTTTGATAAGTGTAGGGATACTGTCACCCTTGTTGTAGGAAGGGAAACTCTTAGGCGTGCTTTGGGTTCAATGAAGGGAATAAGTTGCGAAGGGCTTTCGACCCTCAAGTTGATTCTTAATCTTGATGGCTAGGTGGCAAACATCATTGAAGGATAAGTAGGGTTGTATTTTCACCTTGTGAGCAATATTAGGAGAAAGTCCTTTGATGAACCTAGTAATAGTAAGGTTATTATCTTCATTCAAGCCAACTCTCATTTGGAGTTACTGAAATTCACGAATGTACTCCTGTACCTTGAGGTTCTCTTGGCTAAGAGTGGTAATCTTAAGGTAGAGCTCTTGCTTGTATAAGGGAGGTAAGAACCTCTTCTCTATGTGTTTCTCGAGCTTAGACTAAGTCTTGATGTTAAACTTAGTTTCTCTCACTCTATTCTTCTTCAAGGTCTCACACCACAAGGAGGCATACCCCTTTAACTTGAGTATGACCAACTTGAAGGCCTTTTCTTTATTATACTCCTTGAGTTCAATGATCCTCTCAATAGCTTGCACCCAGTCAATATAGTTTTCCAGTTTAAGGTTGCCCCAATACCTCTATCTTCATGTTCCTCATGAGAAGAGGAGTAGGCAATGTCAATAGGGTTGACATCAAGCTCCCTAGATCAGAGAACTCATCGTTCGGATCCTTTAACTTGCTCTAGCTCCATGGTAAGTTTTCTTACTTGTTCTTGAAGGTTGATTATGGCATTGTCTCTTCTCATTTCATAGGCAACTCTGGAGAGGTGCCTCTAAGTTGAGAAGGTTCTATATCATTGGTCATAGTTGAAGGTAGACAAGAGAAGGAAGAAGATTAAGGGTTCGGGAAAAGGTAGCCAGGTCATGCCAGAGATAGCGCACGGTCATGTTGTATAGCACAGAGTGGCCGTGCCAGAAAATTGGGAGAAAATTTTCCTGGGCAAGAAGTGGCACGGTTGTGCCTGGGGGCACAGTTAGACCGTGCCAATTTTCTGGTTAGCACGAGCGAGTGTTTCGGCATTTTTGAATTTTTGGATTGTATTTTGGTTGGGGATTGTATTTGGGCAAGTTCGGAGTTTTTTGTGGACTAAAAGAGGAGTTTTGTGGAGAAGTCAAATGTGGGATTTTAGGGTTTTGTATGAAAAAGGAAGCATGGAAGGTTGTTTTAGGAGAATAAGAGACGAAGGAGGAATACAAAGTATCTAAATTGTAAAATAACAAAAGAGAGAACTCAATCAACAAATTTCAATCACAATGTCTGAGGATTTGATGATTACCCTTGGAGGATCCTTATGCTTTGATATCAAATAAGTGGATTAGAAGTTCATTTGGCCAAATAAAGGGTTAATCATCCAAGTAAAGACCCAATAAGTTGAATACCTCTATAACAACCCAAATGGAGGAAACCCCAAATCCAAAGGAAAACTCTTTTGATTCTTGAAAGAACACCAAGATAAGCAACCCCACCAATTAATTCTCTAAAGCCTCGGCACCAAGGATTAATATAAATAGATGACTCTAAATCACCACCCTAAAAGAGATAAAGATTAAGAGATTTTTAAGAGAGAAAATGGCCTCTGGCCTTTTCATTCTTGCATATTCATCAAAGCTAAATGTAATACAAGAGATGAGGAATTAAAGAGCAAGATACCCTCTCCCCTAATCTTTGTACTAGCCAATAGCATTACAAGGTTTTTGTCCAATGAAATTCAAGCTAATTGTACAATTAAAGGGGGACCACTAGGGGATATTGTTGTGCTAGAATTTGGCTGCACATTCCTTCTCATTGGTAATGTTATTCATGTACCCAATTGGGAAAGATTATGGTGGGAATTTTTGCGTGAGCCTTCTAGAAGAGTCTATCAGCTACCCACCAAGTTTGGGCCCTTAATTCTCCTATGTGATGACCCAAATAAATCGTTGAGTAAAAACATGCACCTCCAGACCCAGCACGAACCATGGCTAGGTTAAAGCCCTACAACTTGCCCGATTCTTGGAATTTGGCGATGCCTTTTGGCTTGTCAAAAAATACACATCCAGAGCTATCTATTCATGCAAAATGTACTCAAAATGAATCCCATTTACCTAGCTAAAAATGAGCTAGAATTCAGGCCATATGTTCTCGCCAGAACAAGGAAGTAAAATAAAATAGGGTGACTTGGAGATAAAATAGTTAGGCTCCTTATTTAGGCTACTAAGTGCCATGCCACCTTTCCTAAGCTTACTTGGGTCCCTCTAGACTCCCAAACCAACAAGGACTTAGGAAAGCCAAGTACTTAGGTACCATCCTCATAGGTGACTAAGGGCCTAAGTTGAACCCAAGTCTAGATATTGATTAGGAGGTTAAGCTTCATGGTTTACTTCGCATCAGCACTATCCCTTATTAGGCAAACAGTAACTTGACTCCAGTGAAATAGAGGATCCAAGACCAAAGAAAAAAAAGCAAGATCATTTTCACAATGCATGTTCAAGAGGGAAAAGTCATAAAAGATTCAGATGGGAAAAATACAAAATATGTATTTGTTAGAGAGAGAGAGAGAGAGAGAGAGAGAGAGAGAGAGATCACACACAGAATATATCAATAGGTCTATACACATCAGAATAGCTAGAAGGCACAATGATGATTAATGTCAGTGCAAAAAATAAAGACATACATCCGTCAACCTTTACCAGATGCTCACAATCCCAGTATAGAAACCCTAAGCCAATAACACGATGGCTGTTCTAGATTTTTTTTTTGAGGGGTTGGGGGGGAAGGGGAGGGGGTTTGGGGGAGTGAATTAGTGAGATGACAGCTTGAGCCTGCTCAATGATGACTTCTAACCAATTTCGCCATACCTAGATGAAGATGAGATAGCGA
>NCQV01082340.1:9283-19438 GCA_002740545.1 Lophocereus schottii
AGTGTTATTTTATTGATTTAGAAGGGAAAAGAAAGTTCAGCGATTATGATCTATAAAGTGAAAATCCTAAATAATGAATGTGATTTGTGAACTCCATTAGCACACACTCCCCAATTGTCCTATAACTACCTCTTATCTCTCAACCCTAATTTACTATGAGTTTGTAACTGCCGCTCATCAATTAAGAATAAATAAATAAGTAAATGTTCGATATAACTGTTACACCTTCTCATAAACCAAAGCTCCTAAATTATGATTCTTCTTCTATCCTCTTTTTTATCTCCAATTTGATGATTTTTATCCCTTCTTTAAAAAGAAGGGTTTTCATGGCGTTTGCAGTTGACCATATCTCTATTTTGGGTGCTTACAGTAGAGTTTATTTTTTTAATGCTAAATGGGGAAGACCTTGTATTAGATTTTCATCAAAAAGGTTACAAAGATCAACCGAAGCCAACTCCATATTTGACATGGGCATCTCCCCCACCAAAATTTGAACCCTGAATTCATACGGTTGGAGGTCAACAACATCATGGACTACCCGATTCCCATCGTCTTTGAGGTAACTCCATAACAATCAACTTAAGAGTCTAAAAAAATATGATAAACTATAACAAAATGCAACTAGGACTTATTATGTAAGTTGGAAATGAGAGATAAGTTGTCCCCTTCTATGATGACATTGAAGTAACCTAGCTCAAAAGCCTGTTTTACGCCAAACAAACAAGCCTTCACTTCAAAGACATCAAATCCATAGAAACTGGTTGTTTGCTTAACAGCTACCATGACAAGATTACTCACTGAGTCTCTGATTACATATCTGAGAACTTGACCTTATTCTTATATTTTTCCAGCATCAAAGCTAAGCTTATAACATTTCGACTTTAGTAGTATTCATTTTCCAAGTTGCTGGTACAAAGTTGAGTTCTAACTTTGCATCATGGTAGCCATGGATGAAGGCAATGACATGTGGGGCAAGTCCTTCTTCTAAGCAGTCAGACATACCAAAGATAAATTTATTTATGAAATTCTATACTTCCTAAAGGACAGCCAAAATTTACCAACCGCATTATGCCATGGAAGACCACAGAACATAGTTGAAATGATCCATCATAAATGGATAAAACGGAGGCTATAAATTAATGTCAAAGGTACTAGAAATCCATATTTTCATCGCCAATGGGGCATTCAAGCAAAGCATAGGCAGTAGAATCCTCTAACGCACCACATATATAGCAAGACTCATAGAATTCTACGGCAAGAGAGTTTGCTAGAAGTAGCAAAGGCACTATTAGACATCTTCCAACCAAAGACTCTCACTCTTAGAGGAATATCAAAGGACCACAACTTCTTTTAAAAACTTGGCTTAAGGATAGAGCTTATTGATGGTACATCCATGGCCTTCAAAGATTAAGCTAAGTGATAGGCTGACCTCGTCGGGATTTGACCATCAGGAAAGAAGTGCTAAATGAATCTATCATTTAGCCATGAATGATCGATGGGCCTAGTAAGAATTTGGCTGGCATCACAGGGACCGAAAGTAGTTTTTGACAAGATCTTTTTTCCAACAACCCATGTTAATGTCTACAACATTAACAACTCATAGAAAATCAATATTCCCAATAGGTTGAAGAGGTTTGAAGAATATGGCCTAGGAAGCCACTTAAGCATCACATTAAGGCTATTACTAATCAACTAACTAGATCCTTTGGAGACAAGATCATGTATGGAAAAAATATTATGCCATTTAAGGTTAGGTCTTTACCACAATCTGGCTTCAAGAATAAAGCAACATGAAAAAACTAAGAAACAGGGATGCTATAAGTTAACGTAAGTAGGGATTCCTTAGGCAATATGATTTATTAGTATTTCCTCACCTGCCCAAGAAATGGGCCGATCCATCCATCGAGTTAATGTTTTGTAAATAACTTTAAGGGGTAAAAAATGTCTCTTACTATTTCTCCCAACTAAAGTAGGCAACCCCAAATATTTATCATGACCAAAGACTTCTTTGATGTTGAAACAAAATTAGCAATATCATTTCTCTTCTCCTAAGGAACCCCTTTGAGAACATCATATTAGTTTTCTTATAATTGACTTTTTGCCCCGAAGTTTTTTTGCCCCGAACTTGATCCTTAGTATCCTAATAAAATAAAATGGAATCGTAAGAAAAAATATAAATGTGGAATAATAAGGACACCAGAACGTATTCTTAGCCCAAATAGAGCCTGAGATTCCATAGTATGAGATGGGAAGAAAGAAAGGCCTTTAAAGAAGATAAGAAATAGAAAACGGGATATGAGATCTCCTTATGCAGACCTCCATTAAGGTTTACATGGCCCGATGGAACACCGCTTATAGTAAAGGAGCAAGAGGCAGACTGAATGCACTTCATAATAAAATTAAGCTAACCTGAATCAAACTCAAGTGCTAGCATAATATTCTCAAGAAAAGCTACTCTAAAGCTTTAGTCATACCCAACTTTAAAGCCATAGTACATGCATTATCGCCATTGTGACAATGAATGTAGTGAAGCGTTCATAAGGAATAAGGATTTTGTCAGTTACTAGTCTACCTAGCATAAAAGTGCTTTGATTTTTTGATATGAACAGGGAGAATTGTTTTTAGACTATTAGAGATCACCTTGGTAACATTTTATAAATAACTAGGCATGGATTTATCTACCTGAAGTATGTTACAGACACATGATGCAGCTTCTTAGGGATGAGTACAATGTTAGTGTGACTAAAGATAGGAGGAAAAGCTACCTCATTGGAAATGTCCAAAACCTTAGCAGCTAAATCACTATAAGTCTCTTATACTATCTACAAAAGAGGGGATTCATCCCATTGGACCCAGGAGCTTTGTTAGGATGCATCTATATAAGAGCCCCTAAAACTTCATCAATAGAAGGTGTCATTAAGAAATCATTCATAACTTGGGTCATACGTAACTGAACACAATGTAGGACATCAACCAGGTGAGTAGGGATAGCAATGGAAACCAATTCTCAAAAATAGTTCATGACAATTAGCTCAATGTCATTCAAATCTGTCTTCTCACCTCCATCAGCATTAGCAAGCTGTGATATGTGATTGGTGATCTTGCTAGCTAAGGCTCAAGAACGGGCCCATCTCGTGTTTAGGTCATTGTGCCAGAGGAAGTTAACCCTAGCCCATTGAGGCCACAAGATCTCTTCCTTCCTACACTATTCACTTATGTCACTAAGAATTTTGTCTCTTTTTTATGGCATTAAACCCTCTGAGAGAGAATTCAAGGGCTTTGATTTTCTCGAAAACATGGCCAATTTGGTATTACTTCGCGATACTGAATCTAAACCACGTGGTTTAAGCTTTTTCTTCGTAGCCTTAGCACCATTGGTGTCATTAACCTTATCCCAAGTTAACCTCATCCCAAGCATAGCTGATCACATTAGCACAGTCATCTGAAAGAGCCCACATTTTTTTCAAATTTAAAGCTCCTTTTCCCTCTAGATGAAAAACTGCCATTGTCGGAACCATAAAGACCTGTCAATTATCACATAAAAATGATCACGACATTTCTTCACGAATTGGTTCCCATCTTTCATATTCCACCACGTATTATCATGACCAACAAATGCAAGGTTATCAACGCCATAATCCGCAGAGAAATCCTTGAAGTTGTCCAAAGTAGATTAAGGTTTTTCTAGTCCCCATTTCTTCTCTAGGTTGAACCAAATTTCATTAATATCGGCCCACACTAGCCAAGGCAGATGAAATTGCATGCACATCATGAATTAAGTGACAAGTTTTCAACTCATGATTTGTTGGCTAATACTAGATACTTGTAAATGTCTACTTGTCATGCACTCCCACATTTTCATTGATGATTGAAGGACATACAATGCAGATCAATATCTAGAGCTTTCTTACAAAGTATAACAACTCCCTTAGGTCGAACTCTAGAATCCGTAGCAACCCCTTCATCGTGTTTAAGCTTCCTCTTCATGCTCCCCATTTAAACAACACTTTGATAGGGGTAGAGCTTGAAGCATGGGGATTCATGTCTCCATCCCATTTTCGCTTACCAAACACTCCTTTATTTTATTGCTACTAGATTAGCATGAGGAGTGGGTGAAATTTGTTTTTATTTTGCTGTATGATACTTTAGGGAGGGATCCTGGATAATGATGTCGCACATGAATGCTAGGGGTCACCTTAGCTCACGCCCTTTTTTCGGCTCATCTTAATGAAAAAGAGAGAAAGAGTGAGACAAGTTTAGTTAATTCTAAAAGGGCCTTAAATCTTCAACTAAGATCACCTAATATTAGTCTACCAGCTCTCTTAGAAATCTATAATCTAATTTTATGACATGGTTAAATACCTAAATTTCATCCCTTCTAAACTTAGAATCATATAAAAATTTCAAACAAAACTAAACATAAATTTAGACTTAAACTAAGTTAACTAACAAATAGAACACCTAACATATAACAAATAAACACATATGTTCTCTTTTAAACCCAACTAAATTATTAAGTAGTTCTTCATAAATTTACAAACTTTAACTTTTTACTTAGCTATAATGCATTGGACACTAATGATCAATACCTAAGAACTAGCACCAAGTGCTCTGCATGTTAAAGGGTGTCTTTCGAATCAAATATATTTTGATTCAGTGATTTCATGATCTTATAGTTTGCATTTCACACATCACTAATAGTGTTGGGATATATAAATAAAACATGTCATATACGCATGAAGGTAAACCACCATGCCTCAAATCTAAGAGTTAATGTATCTGTAACTCAGTGTTCATATAAAGAAAATAAGTATTCCTAAAGTTTGAGGATGGATTGACATGACAATATATTTATCACATGCAAATGGTGACAATGAGAAAAGAAAGAGAAAACATACTATTGACAAGTGATAAATAAATACTATCATTTATACAAAAAAAAGGAGTGAAAAGTGGTTTAGGATAGAGGTACTATTATTTAAGTGTGAGAGTTGATCATCAACTTAAGCATGCAGATCGACTTTAGGCTTTGGATCAACAATTTGAGGCAAGAGACTTGTTTTTAATGTTTTTTTATGTAATTTCTTTTTGGCTATTATATTGTGACTTGCTGTGTAAACTAGAAATGAGTGATTTCTGTGATATTCCTTTGTTTCTTGTTTCTGCTAAGTAGATTGGTCATGAGCCTATTGTTTTTTTAAAAATGTTTTTCATGTTTGAATGCTTATTAGTGTTTGTTTTCCTCTTTTTCTCCAAGCTTTTCTTTTTACATTTTTCATTGAAAATTGCATTTATTATCCCATAAGTTTATGAATTAAAATTAATTTTTTCCAAAAATAAAATTGTATATTAAATAATTTTTTGAATAGAGCATATCACATATTGGCAAGAAAATATGATGAACTTTTGCATATATATAAAGTTAGTATAGAGAAAACATTTTCATCTTGGAAATATTAAAAACTAAATGGGTATGTGAATTTTTCATAGTATTTTTGATTCTTCTTTCCCTTCCTTGTTCCAATCATTTAATTCAATTTTTATTTTCAATTTTTTGAAATAAGTGATGCACAAGAATATTTTTGATATTTTTTAAATAAAATTGGTGTTAATTATAAAATAAAATTAAATTCATCTTGTATTGAAATAGATAACCATTAGTCAATAGAAAGCAAATCATAAAAGATGTATTATTGTAATTTTTTTTTTTAAAAAAAAAAAACTATTCTTAGAATATAGCACTTTTAAATAGCCTTTGTTAAATTTTCAATCTTAGTTATGGTTAATAGAAATAAATTTATTAATATGATCATGAAGTGCAAGAGTTGGGTAACGAGTCAGTTCAGGTCAATCCATTTAATAAACGAGTCAATTTCGTGTCAGCCTTGAAAATAGTTTAAATTTACTACAAATTTAAAAATAGCATGTTTTCAACGTAATGATCAAATTGTATCGATTTCAGGTCGAAGTTAGTTCAGTTCATGTCAGGTTCATATTTCTGTCAGTATCTTCACGTTGGGTTCAGGTCGAGTTATCATGTCATGTTAGACTTTTGCAGCTCTAGCCTTCACCATTATTGCTCTTTTTTTTTATTGTTATCGAGTTGAGCTTATATTGATTATTAGAAGGACATTAAAAAATACCTGGGCAGCCCCAAGAATCCTCTACTTCTCTATGTACAATTGATAAAACCTTCTCTCTGTCACTTTTCCTAATTTTAAGCTAAACTTGGTGCTTAACAAGATAAAACATGTGTTTCAGCATTTGAGACACATATTGCTTCTTGCCTTGGAAGAGTCTTACATTTCTTTATATCCATAGTACGTAAACAAGAATTGTGATCACTAACCATATCAGTTTCACTTTATATTTCTAACGTTGGCACCTATGATAAAGTCAATTCCAAGGTTCTGTTGCATGAACGTTGTAAGACAAAATTTCATTAACTTGTTGTAATACATCCTTACTAAAAGTGCCATTAAAAAATAGATCCCTCCTCAGATACGAGTCCCCACTTCTTTAGCCTATCTCTTATCTTTAACTTATACGATACATCTAACCAGTTTATAAATGAAGATCAAGGTATATTCCATTGATCCATATGATTTTAAACCAATGTTGAGTCTCATGAGAGCCAGCACGCCAATGGCATCTAGATAAAACAGTGTAGCATCTAGTTTTAGTAGCAAGCCATTTTTCCGTTTAAGACACTGAAACCAAAATTAAAAAGATCTTTTACATTGACCAACTGTTTCCAAACGTAACTAGCATTAGTATGATACCTATAATTCGAGCAGCATTTTCCTTTAAAGTACACATGATGGATTCACATAACCTATAAGCTATGTGCCTTACTGGAGATTGCCACATATGTCCATCAATGGATGCTAAATTCTATAATATGCTTAGTCCTAGCTTTGGTTTTTGGTTTGCAGACTAAGTCCTAAACATAAGAAAATTTTATCATTATAACTATTCTTTCTTCGGAGAAATCTCCAATAAGTTTATTCCACTTGATGGATTACAAACTTAAAGGAGAATAAAATTAGATGTCCAATACACTTGCACACTTATTAACATGCAATTCACAAGTTGAACCCTTCTAGTATATGATAGTCTCTTCCTAATCTAGCTCTTAATCTTGTTCAAGATTTTATCTATTAGCACCTGGAAATCATTCTTGATTAGCCTAGGAGGAGTTAGCGGGACACCAAGATATCTTATAGGCAAAGTACCCAACTTGAAACCTGTCAAAGACACAGCAATTATTGAACATCTTCCTCAGCATCTACATAAATCACATCTGACTCTACTAACTAATTAGTAAACCAGAAGTTGCACGAAATCTTCCAAAATATTCCAACAAAATTGTAACTAACTGAACATCCCCATACCACATTAGTATTGTATAATCAGCTAAAGAAAGATGTGTAATACCCAATTTTTTACATCTAGGGTGAAATTTAAAGGATTCGTGCATACTTTCCATCTTAAGTCACATAGATAAGTACAGGTGGACAATAGACTAGGTCGGGTTGGGCTAAATTGGCCTGTTTACAAAGTGGGTTGGGTTGGGTCATGGCCAGCCCGTCAATGATGCGGGTCGGGCTAAGTTTTTGAGTAAAATATCAGCTCAGATCTGGTCAGCCCATAGGTGACCCACTTTGGTCCGTTCTAAAATGGAATAGACGTGTACCAAAAAAAAAAACTCTGTATAATAATCATTATTACGTATGGCATTGACAGTAAGTTTCACTAATTATAACATGTAATTAGTGTAACAAGTAGGTTGGAAAAAGTCAAATCACTAAATAGTCCATTAATGGGCTAGCCCAACTTGACCTATTAATGTGCTTTAATGGGTTGACTAGGCCAATTATTGACCCGACCCTTTATTGCCCTCATTTTAAATGGGTTGACCCACATAACCCAGTGGGTGCCTAATCCATTGCCCCTGTGAACAAGTAATCCATACATGGTATAGAGAGAAGAAGGGAGATGGGGTCACCCTACTTTACCTTGTTGTTTCCTTCAAAGAAACCATATAAACTACCATTCATAAAGACAGAATGCTTAGAAGTTGTTACACATTGCATAACCGATGAACAAACTGATCAAAGAACTGAAGAGCCTTCAACATATCCTCCAAAAAAGTCCAACTTGGGTATTGTAGGCTTTCATGAAATCCAACTTTATATTAAGCTTAGGGGAAACTCCTTTTCTACTATAATGCTTCAGCATTTGTTGGCATAAATTGATATTTTACAATATAGTTATGCCTCGAACAAAATTAGCCTGAGTAGTGTCCATAGGAATAGGTGATGGAGACCAAAGGATCTTGGAAATGACCTTATAGATCACATTGCAGTAAGCCATTGGTCTATGGTCTTTCACAAAATTTGGACTATCAAATTTTGGTGTTGAAGTGAGTCTGTGTAGTGTTACTCTTTTATTTAATATAAATGTGCACAAAACTCTTCTCGTATTAGACTATTTCATTGTTAGGAATAAATGTATAAATTTAGGAAAAAAATCACAATTTTATTTTTGAAATCAACTATCAGATTGTATCCCAAGGAATACATTACATAGTACTGCCTAAAAAAGGTAATATTCATTAATGATAAGTTGCTATAATTGTTTAATTGCTAGATCATATGCTAATTTAATTGCTTCATCTAATGGATCCCTGAATCTAGATAATACAACCATTTAATTGGTATGCGGTGGCCAATATCTAATTTTGTCTCCTTCCATCCAACAAGGGAATGTAAACCTTTATATGCAAATAAAATTACAGCATTTAAGTATTTTTAAAATATTAAAAAGAAAGTTAGGGACTAGATATGTTTTGTTTTATATACCTACTTGATATGATTAGTGTTCTCAGGAAGATAAGGTTCAATCGCATTATCAGGACAGCGGATGCATTTCTTTGGGGAGTGTTTTTTTTTGCTTTTTTAATAATTATCATCTACAAGTGACATAGCTACTTGCATAGATAATTTCTAATTTCAATAAGCATTGACAAACTTATCTACAAATGAAAACAGTAAAAAATAACGAAGTTAATTGGCTAAAGATGGCACGAAAAATATAACTTGTTACTGACTCTTCCTTTTGAGCCCTCAAATGTGAATCATATAAATATGGGACGATGCCTTATCAAATAATAATATTCTATTACTATTTTCAAATAATATATTTGTCCATGCTTATTCATAAAATGATATTTTGTACATGTATGTACCAAATTTAATAGTCAGTTGTCTAAAAAGAATTATATATAGTCAAAGATTGACTCTTACAAAAAGTAAGTACCCTTTTTCATGATTTTCTAGTGAAACATTTTGTAACATATTGTTGCTTCTTCAGAAGTCAAAAAATGCAGATAGTTTTTATATACCTCAAGAAGAGACCTTGTGAAGCAACAACCTTCAAATCAATAATATCTTGGTCATCATTCAAATCTATAGCTTGTTGTTTGCGCCAAAAAAATGAGATTTTTACAATATCTTTTATACTTGATTTGTGCTCAAAATAATTATTATTTTTAGATTTTTATTTGATTTTGTAGGTGATGGAAAAAATTAGAAAAATTAAAGAAGTCATTAGAAATGAAGAATTAGGCCATAAAAACCCAAAAACAACCCTCAGCCCACACATCTCTCTGGCCTATTTTCTAATTTGATCCAACAAAAGGAAAAAATATAATAAATAAAACTAAAACAAAAATCCTAACCCAACCCCCCGGTGCCTGCCACGTGACATCCCTACCCCCTATCTGCCTCCCATGTGCCTTGCATACCACCCCCTCCCCTTTATTCCTCCTCACTCTCCTCTCGCGGTGCTAACTCACCAATAAGCCTGATACATCCCCCCCATCTCCTTTTCTATTTGCACTCATCTCTCCTTCAAAAACCACCACACAAGCACCATCATCTTCCACCATCCTCATCCACCAATGCGAGCTCACCACTGCCAGCTTGCACCGTCTTCATCGTCCACATCAGGGGTGCAATCAAGGGCCAAGATCAATGAAGGGTTTGAGTATAAAGGTAGAGGCAGTGACTTAATTGAAAGGAGGAGCTAGTAATCTAGGTTTTAATTTTAGGATTTTAGTTAGTCAAATTTAGTTTTAATATTTTAGAGTTT
>NCQV01082344.1:0-13988 GCA_002740545.1 Lophocereus schottii
AGCATAAGTCAATCGCCCAAAAATATGAATGAAAGCTCTTTCAAGCATTTCATCGAACACTTGGCGGGCGTGAAGGAAAACTTTAAGTTCTATGCATAGATTGGGTATGGTTAGGCCAAATACAAGATTAGTTAAGAGGCTAATCACAATCCAAGCCAACACAATCTACTAACAAAACATCACAAATACATGAAAACCTAAACTAACAAACAAAAACATGAACTTGAAGAACAAAACAAAGAGAATGAAATAAAACAAATCTAAACAACTAAATAACATGAATTAACAACAAAAACTAAACATACAAACTAAACAAAACAAATACAAGAATTAAAACAACAAAACATAAATAAAAACAACTATGAAATAAAAAGAGAAAGTGGAAGAAAACTTAGTCTTGAATTGACGAAGGAACTTGAAATCCAATGGTTGAATCCAAGATTACAATCTTCAATTCTAAACTAATCCTCCTTATTAACTAAAATCTAACCTAAACTACCCTAAAAATCGCCACAGAGAAGCTTCAAGCATCCCCCGTGTGACCCCCCGAACAAACGCCCCGAACGGGCCTTAAATGGAACCGAGCAGACGACGAACTTGGGGTGAAGGCACGACCGTGCCACTTCACTGGCACGGTGGCCGTGGCCCCCCGGTTCGTCCCTTTTTGCCGGTTTTCGTTGGTTTTGACTATTTTTCTTTGTTTTGTCCCGTCTTCGTCCCTTTTCATGACGTTTGCTTGATTTGGAGCTATTTCCCACAAAACATAAATAAAACAAGTAAAAATACTAAAGATTAAGTTATTATACGAGCTAAAAGTAGGTGAAAGAGGTACGTAAAATAGGTGAATTTATCGTTCATCACATATCCTCCATGAACTAAGACTTAACAAAATTAGTAAATTAATATTGTTCTACATCTTGTGTACTATTTATGTTTATTGCACTTTTTTTTGTTGCCATCCTTGGATTTTTTCATTATTTGATTTGTTGTCTTGGATGAGCCCTCAATGGGGTCGAAGTCATGTTTTGCTTTCTTTTCCATGCTTGACTTTTATTTTTTTCCAAAGAACGATAGTGGGTAAGCACTTCTAGTGGTCCTGGCGACACTACCCTTTATGTCGCTGGAATCTAGTGGCACGCGTTATTATGCCACTAGAGTCAAGTGGTAGTAGGCTTCATGTCCCTAGCATTTTTGCTCTTATCCTTTGACCCTTTAAGAAGTAAAACTTCTTCAATTGGTCTAACTTAGTGAATTATGAAAATCCACATCCGTGTATATCCATTAGTTTTCTGGACCCTAGTGAGAGGACCTCCCTTACACTGTAAGGAACGAGGCCTAAATTTTTCTCATGGATTTTTCATAGGCGCCCAAATGACCTTTACCACTGCCTCTCTTACCTTAATGTTTTAAGTATCACTTTTGAGTGAAAAGCTCTTTCTATTCTCTGCTAGTGCTCTCGTAGATGATGCAATGCTTGCAACTATGTTTCATCAATGCGTCCTATTTCTTCATGATAGGTCTGTATCCAATCTATTTTAGACACTTGCCCTTCAAGGGAGCTTTATAATGATTGAATTTTTATTCTATGAGGAGGTGATAACTCATATTTTAATGTAATGATTTTTCTCTATTTTATACCTTTTTTATGTTCTTAGGATGCATTTTCAATAAGAGATAATGCATATTTTATCATTTTTAGGTAAGGAACACGGTTTGAATTTTTATGAAAAATCGAGCACCCAAGGATCAATTTGCTTGTGACTTGTACAACATAATCACATTGGGCCTATTCCCATGGCCCAGTTTGTGGCCCGCCTTGTTGCCCCGGTCCGGTGAAGATCATATGCCCATTAGTAAAGTCGGCCCGAATTGGGCCTATATTCGATAGCAGGCGCGACCAACTCACCAATGCATGTCCTCTCTCCTCTTTTTCCCTCGGCTAGGTCTGTTCTCCAGCCCGCAGTCCAGTCACATAGCATAGATGCAACCTCACATTTCTCTTTCTCTCCCTTCGTGATTCTAGTGGTCTAGCATGATTAAGTTGCCCAAGTAAAATAAGTGATTGATTTAACATGTTTGAGTTGGTCCAATTAGAAGAGATGGATGATATTGAGCTGCTATTTTGGGAATAAAATTAGTGGACTTGCATGAAAAGTATAGAAGAAATAGGAGCAAATTCCGCTATAAATATAGAGACAAAGGGGCATCATTGAAGTATCATTCATCCCATTCTTTCTTCATTTTTCACTTTTCTCTTCCTCCCATTGCTAGTAATTAGAGAGATAATGTGCTGGGCAAAATCATTTGAGTTGAGAGAATTAGAAGAAAATAAGCTAGTTTGGTTATTTTTTTCTTTTCTTTTATCTCATTTATAAGCCTAATTAGAGAGAGTTTGATCTTTCATTGTGTTAGTATTTTGTAACATAAATATCAAAGTTTGAATACAAGGATTGAAATATACCATTACTGGAAATATGACTTTTCTGATTTCAATGGTATTTTCTCTACCTATGATCAGCTGGAATGTTTATCTAGGATTGAGATGGATCCTTGACTCACTTTGTTGATTTTTATAATTTCAATTAAGGTTAATATTATTGTCCCTTTTTATTGCATAATTTTGTGTTATTTAATTGTTTTTAATTTATTATGCAATTTATTTCGATTGTCTATACATGTTATTTTACAACTGATTAACTTGCTATCTCATTTATTCATATTAGACTTGTTGGCCAATATAATAACTATGCAATCACGTTAAAAATTTTGGTTATTGATTGATTAAACAAGACCAGAAATTAGACGAATTATTCTAAATTAATAATTCATGTTAACCACTATTTGTGTTTGTTTAATAATAACTATAATTTATTTTTTTATCTATTGGTCTTAAGCTTGTAGCTTAAAAGCTTTGAAGAGACTAATGAAGCCCCAATGAAATGTTTTAAGTCAATATTAATAGCGTTGGTGAAATTGAAATCCTAGTGGCATCTCTCTAGATTAATCTCACTTTACTTATTGATTAACGTTTATTTTTCTCTTATTCTCATTCTTTTCTTTCTGTTATTATTGTCACTCTCCTCATCTGATTCTATTTTGTTAACAAATTGAGAAAAATAAAATTAAAAACTGCTATCGTTCTCCGTGAACACAACCCCAAAATACTTGCTTTGCTACGATTACGTTGTGCACTTGCAAGTAAGTCAGGTTTTTAAAACAACTAAAATTCGCATTAAGTTTTTGGAGCCGTTGTTGAGAAATGAATAGTGATTTTAGATTTTTTCCATTATTCTTTTTATTTATTTTTTTCTTCCCTTCTCATTCACGCCTAATCTAACTCCCCAACTCACTAACTTGTTATTTCTTTTCTCCCCATCCTTTTTACTTTTATTCTTATTCTGTTTTATTTTTATTTTTTTATCGTTTTATTTTACTCCCCATTCCCTCTTAATCTAACCATTTTATTTTTTCTCTTCATGTTCCCTTCTAATCTAATCTAATCTTACTTTTTTATTTCTGTTTTTTTAATTATTATGCCAGTTATTTCCCTTTAGTACCATTCAGCTCCCTTCCCTTTTAATTCATTAGTTATTGCCTTTTATTTTATTCTATTTTCTTTTCTTTTCGTTTTTGTTCTTTCTTTTATTCCATTTTATCTTATTATTTATTTTTAGTTATTTATTTATTTGTTCGCTTCTCCTTCTCTTTTCTTCTTACTTTGTTTGGTGGTTATCGTGGTGGTGGTTCATTGTACTTTTGTGATTGCTTGTGGTTTTATATGCTTTGTAGATGCTCTTTCTTTTTAGACCTTGAGGAACACGATCTTAAAATTGAATGTACCCTTAGTAAGATAAGAGTAAAGAAACGTGACTTTAAGAAAAAGATGGCCGAAGAACAAACCCTACTACCTAAGCATCTTAAGAAGTATTTCTCCTACCACTCATGATTCACCTATGAGTACCCGTATTTTTGGGGATGTGTTCCACAGTCTTATTAAATAATGTTTCTAATAATGCTTTTCAATTACGGCCTTTTCTTTTCTCTTTGAAAGATAAAGCTAAGGCTTGGTTGCATACTAAGTCAAATATTACCACTGAGGACCAAATGCAAAAGGAATTCTTGAAAAAAAATTTCTCGATTGGTAAATTGACTGCTTTGAGACATACCTTAAGCACTTTCTCACAAAATAAAAAAGGATAATTGCATGAATGTTGGAAAAGATTTAAAGAATTGCAACAAAGTTGCCCTCACCATAAGGTCCCTCAGTCACAACTCGTTCAGAGTTTTTATTTGGTTAGATGAGCATAATGGGCAGATGGTATATGCATCATGTGTTGGTAGTTTTTGTATAAAACCCCTGAAAAAGCCTGGGAATTATTTGAACATTTGAGTGAGAATTCACATTTGCATGTCACTTCCTCACATTCTGACGAGCCTAGAGAAGTGGGAAGTAAAGGGGGAATTTATGAGGCCACACATTAGATTGATCTTTCTAGTAAAGTTGATGCTTTGATCAATTGTTGTGCATGAACAAAATGGATAATTCCTTCTTCTGTGTAAGATGTGTGTTCAATCTGTGCTAGTCCTATGCATGCTTCTTTTGAGTGTTCTTCTGCTGGTTCATTTAACGTTATGACTGAATAAGTCAATGCTACTCAAGGATTTCATCCAACCAATATTCTTTACTTGAACACTTATAATCATGGTTAGAAGAATCATCCTAACTTTTCTTAGAGGTCTCAAAACGTGGAGAATCCACAAGCTCGATCTAGTAAACCTACATCTCCTGGTTTTTAAACCCAAAGGTATGCCCATCCACTACCTCCTCCACCTCCATCTATGAGCTTAGAATTAGATAAGGTAGTCTCTGCCCTTTGTACCCTTACTTTTGCTGTCCAAAATGTGAACACCAAGGCCCAAGGAATTGAGTCTAAAATGCAAAGTTTAGATTCTCACTCACATTCTATAGCTAAGTTAGAAATCCAACTAGGACAACTAGCCATAGCTGTAAGTAAAAAAGAAGAAGGAAAACTTCCAAGCTACCTAATAGAGAATCCTAAAAGCCAACAATTTGAACAACTGAAAGCTATTATGGTTCTCAGGGGAAGTAAGGAAGTAGACAACAATGTGAGTGAGAAGAAACATGACAAAAATAAAAGACCGAAGACCAATGAGACTGTCTATAAAATTGAGAGTGATTCACCCCCTTCCTTTAATGTGTATGACCCCGTTGGGACATATAAGCCAAGGGTTCCTTACCCTCAAGCTTTGGATGCGCATTTCCCTTCTAAGAAAGACAAACACAGAGAGGATATACTAAACAAGTTAAGGTCAATCTTCTCCTTTTTGAAGCAATAAAGCAAATCCCTCCTTAAGTGTAATTTCTTAAAGATATGTGCACTTTTAAAAACAAATCTAAAGATGACAAGTCTCAAAAGGTTTTTCTAAGTGAACAAATGAGCTCGATTTTGAAACATGACACTTTGGCTAAGTTGAAAGATTCTGGTGTTCCCACTATTTCATGCTTCATTGGTAATCATAAAATTGAAAGAGCACTCTTGGATTTAGGTTCTACTGTTAATTTGATAGCATACTCAGTTTACTTAGAGTTAGGGTTAGGTGAACTAAAACCTTCCAACTATATCTTTTAGCTTGCTGAAAGGTTAGTAAGAACTCCTAGGGCACGGATAGATGATGTCTGGATTTGAATTGACAAAGGTCTTTTTCTTGTTCACTTCATTGTGTTCGACATGGACCCTAGTCATGCCTCTAAGCAAATCCCTGTTTTTTTAGGACGCCTCTTCCTACCCACAGCTTATACCATTATTAAATGTAGGTCGGGAGTGATGGATGACTCAGTTATGAATAAGCAAGTTAGGCTTAATATTTTTAAGGCTTCTTCTAAATCTATCCTTGAAGATCAATATGAATGTTTCTTTGTTGATGTGATTGATGGAATAATTGAAAAGGCTTCACTTCCTATTCAGAACAAAGATCCCTTGCGAGCCTGTCTTTTCCATGGGGATTTAAGGTTATTTAACTTGGGAAGTACAATAGTTGAGTTGGATTCTAATCTTGACCCCACACCTCATCTTGAGTCATTCTCTTGGGTATCCAATTATGAACCTCTTCCCCCTTTGGCTAGTTCTCCTATACCACCTTCTGTCATCTCCCCACCTAAAAACTAAATTTAAACCTCTCCCCGACTCACTCAAGTATGTGTTTGTGGGTCCCACAGAGACCCTACCTATCATCATCTCTTCTTTTGTGTCCGGTGATAAAGAAAGAGAGTTGATTCGTGTCTTAACTGAACATAAGGGTGCTATCGGGTGGTTGGTTGCTGATTGGAAAGGGGTTAGTCCTACTATTTGCATGCATATAATTCACTTAGAGGATGATGCTAGACTTGTTAGGCTAATAGAACGAAGATTGAACCCCTATATGAAAGCGGTTGTCCAGAAAGAGGTAGTAAAATTTTTAGATGCAGGTATTATCTACCCTATTTTTATAATTAATGGATCAATCTAGTCCAAGTGGTCCCTAAGAAATCTGACATAATTATGGTACACAATAATGATGGTGAACTAGTTCCCACTATATAGACCACGGGTTGGAGTATGTGCATTGGTTACAGAAAACTGAATTTAGTCACTAGAAAGGACCATTTTTTCCTCCGCTTCAATAATCAAATTTTTAAAAAAATAGTTGGGCAAAATTTTTACTATTTCTTGGATGGGTATTCTGGTTACAATCAAATACCCGTCTAACCTGAGGACAAAGAGAAAACACCTTTACATGCCCTTTGGGTACATTCGCCTGCAGGAGGATGCCGTTTGGGTTATTTAATGCACCTTTCACATTCAAAAGATGCATGATGGCCATATTTTATGATTATATTGATAAGTTCATAGAGGTCTTTATGGATGATTTCTCTATTTTTGGTTTATTGTATGATGAACGTCTTGCTAATTTATCAACTGTACTGGAAAGATGTGAAGAAGTAAATCTTATCTTGAGTTGAGAAAAGAGTCATTTTATGGTCCAAGAAGGGATTATATTGGGTTATAGAGTGTTTGAGAAGGGAATTGAGGTTGATAAAGTCGATCTGATCTTTAATTTGCCTGTTCCTACTTCTGTGAAGTAGGTCAAATCTTTCCTTGGCTATGCTGAATTTTATAGGAGATTTATTAAGGACTTTAGCAAAGTGGCTCGTCCACTTACTGACCTCCTTTCTAAAGATACTCCTTTTGAGTTTAATGAGTCTTGTGTGGAGGATTTGGAAAAGTTTCGATCTTTGTTGGTGTTAGCCCCTATTGTGTAGCCCCCCTGATTTCTCTCAGCCTTTTGAGATTATGTGTGATGCATCTGATTTCAATGTAGGACTGTTTTGCGTCAAAGGGTAAGTAAAATTTCTCATGTCATTTACTATGCTAGGAGAACTCTAACTGATGCTCAAAAGAATTATTCTACTACTGAAAAAGAGTTGCTAGCTATAGTTTTTGCACTTGATAAATTTTGTTCAAACCTTCAATGTTCAAAAGTGATTGTGTTTATTGACCATGCTGCATTGAGACATCATTTGGCTAAGAATGACCCCAAATGTAGACTCATTAGGTGGATTTTGTCACTACGAGAATTTGACCTTGAGATTAAAGATAAGAAGGGTTCTAGAAATTTAGTTGTAAACCATTTATCTAGGATCTTCACTGACTATACTAATGAGTTAATAGGATTTTCTAACCATTTTCCTGATGAGCAATTGTTGATTGTGTCACATGCCCCTCTCCTTTGGTTTACTGATATTGTGAACTACTATATTACTAGTAAGATTCCTTCTCACCAGTCCAAATAAGACAAAGATAGGTTCTTCAATAAGAAAGACATTACTATTGCGAAGATCCTTACCTTTAAAGCATTGTTCAGACCAAGTGGTTTGTAGATGTGTCCTTGAGAGCAAAATTTATAACATCTTGACCTTTTGTCATTCTTATGCTTTTGGTGGTCACTTTAGAGGACATAGGATAGGGTTAAAGTCCTACAAAGTATGTTCTTCTGGCCCGCGTTGTTTAGAGATGCTCACCATTTCTGTCTTGCGTGTAAGCACTGACAACATACAGGTGCCCTGTCCCGTCATGATATGATGCCAATTTCCCCTATTCTGATTTTTGAAATACTTGATGTACGAGGCATTGATTTTATGGGTCCCTTTCCCCCATTTTTTGGCTTTGTTTGCATACTTGTTGTTTTCGATTATGTGTTAAAGTGGGTGGAGGCTCTAGCTACTAGGACTAATCCAAAGAAGCAGTCAAATATGATATTTTGGTACTATCAATGTAGCAACTAAATTTTTTTTGCTCATTCCTTTTATTAAGCATAATGATGCAAATCAATCAGGTTGTGCAGAGGAGATTCTCATTGCCACTCTGAATTCGAATAAATAAATAAAAAAGTTGTGCTTCCAAATATTGGAATTGAGTAAAATATCCTTGTCTGCAGTTCCAGCAGATTCTCTTTTGTCTTGTGAATTCCTAGAACCAGCTTCTTAATTGTCTGAAGAATTGTAATGATGGATTTCAATTCAATCTTTCTTCTTCTTGACTTTATGTAAAAAAGAGGAAAGACTTCTTTTTTTCATTTTTATAGCCACAAGGTTGGAGTCAAGTTTATGAAAGAACACATCTTCTACTGATATGAGACCCCTAGAGCTCTTTTTAGTGATATGGGTAGTCATTTTTGTCACAGATCTTTGGAGGCTTCGTTTAGAAAATATTCTCTGACTCATAAAATATCTACTCCCTGTTATCCTTAGGCTAGCAATCAAGTTGAGGTGTCTAATCCTGAGATCAAGTCCATACTTGAGGAAACGGCTCGACCCGATAGAAAAGACGGGTCTTTGAGATTGAATGATGCTCTTTGGGCCTATCACACTGCTTACAAGACCCCCATAGGGATGTCTCCTTTCCGACTCCTTTTTGGTAAGCCCTGTCATTTGCCAGTCGAGTTAGAACACTGTGTTTTTTGGGATATTAAAGCTTTTAATTTTGATATGAAACAAGTGGGCTCTAATCATAGGCTTCAATTAAATGAATTAGATGAATTGCATAACGACGCCTATGAAAATGCAAAGATTTATAAAGCCAAAACCAAAACTTTTCATGACAAGATGATTTCTAGAAAATCTTTTGAACTTAATCAGAAGGTTTAGCTTTTTGGTTCTAAGCTTAAGCTGTTCCCTGGCAAGTTGAGATCTAGATGGGATGATCCTTTTCTAGTCCAACAAGTGTTTCCTTTTGGGCGGTCAAAATTTGGACCCCTGGGATGGTTGTGATCTTACAGTCAATAGTCAACGTATAAAACCCATTGTGATTAATGAAATTGAACCTGGTTTGATTGAATCGATCAATCTAGTAGACCCGGTCTATTATGATTAAGTGGATGGAACCTTTTCTGCTTGAAGACATTAAACTTAACGCTTGTTAGGAGGCAACATAATCTTTTTAGGTGAATTTGAGTTACTCCATTCTATTTGATTTTATTTCTTTCCATTTTGCTCAAGGTCGCTTTATATCCTAGATGTGGTATCTCACTTGGTTTTGGCTTTGTGGTTAGTGATGGTTTCAAAGGTTCATTTGGAGATGACTTCCTGGGTGTGATTACAAGTGCTTTTTTCACGCCAGCAGGTTGTGTTGTTCTTTTCTCAATCTTTCTCTTTATTATTGTTTTCCACATTTACAAAAATGTGAAGTTAGGCATGGAGGGAGGAAACTAAAAATTTTGAGGAAAATTGAAAAACATTTTTGTTGTTGGGAAGAGACTAGAAAATTGAATATGTGTATTCTACTCGTGTTATATTGATATGATTCATGTGACCTGTGCTAATTTGAGATTATTTTTAGTTTTAACTAGTTAATGGCCAAAATTTTTGCTGTGTTCTCGTTAAATTGTAGCTGATTTTGAGTTTGAGATGAACCCCATTTTCAATAACATAATGAATATGAAACAAGTATTGATTTCCCCATTTGCCTTTCTAAATTGTTGATTAAGAAATAAATTGAATCAAATTAAGTTCCGATTCCGGTACCAATGTTCATGTTTTATCTTTATTCATATCTTTAATTGTCTGAACATGTACTAACTATTTCTCTGGGTGTCACCTTTATCCATATCTTTATACACCTAGAAAACGAAACACATGGAATCAAGTGAGATTTTAAAAAAAGAGAAAAAAAAACTGATAAATTGGTTCCGCATTAGGGACTTAATTTTAAAGATATTCTTGTGATTTTTGTTATGTGGGTGAAGTCTTGTGCTTATGATTTGCTATATGTTTGACATCGGGTACTTAATTTGCTTTAATCGTGGCCTATGAACTTGGTTAAAATTGAAAATATTTGATAATAGGCATGCGAGTTGGAGTGACCTGATCTCCATAATTTAGTGGATACACATTATTGGATTCTCTAATTGTCTTCTATAAATCCTGTTTTACTTAGTGGGTTAAATGAATTTATGAATTCTTCGCTCGAGCACAAGCAACGTTTTTGTGTGGGGGAATTGATAACACATATTCTTGTGAGTGAGTTTTTTTCTATTTTACACATCTTTTACATTCTTGGGATGCATTTTTTAATAAGAGATAATACATATTTTACCATTTTTAGGTAAGGAACACGGTTTGAATTTCTATGAAAAATCGAGTACCCAAGGATCAACTGGCTTGTGACTTGTGGAAGACCATCATGTTGGGCCTATTCCCACGGCTCAGTTTGTGGCCCACCTTGTTGCCCCAGTCTGGTGAAGATCACATGCCCAGTAGCAAAGTCAACCCAAATTGGGCCTATATTTAGCAACAACTACGGCCCACTCTCCAGCACCTGTCCCCTCTCCTCTTTTTCCCTCGGCTGGTCTTGTTCTCCAGCCCATGGTCCAGTCACACAGCATGCACCCAACCTCACATTTCTCTTTCTCTCCTTCATGATTTTAGTGGCTCAGCATGATTTAAGTTGCCCAAGTAAAATCAGCCATTGATTTAACATGCTTGAGTTGGTCCAATTAGAAGAGGTGAATGATATTTAGCTGCTATTTTAGGAATAAAACTAGTGGATTTGCATAAAAAGTGGAGAAGAAAGAGAGGCAAATTTCATTATAAATAGAGAGGCAAAGGGGCATCATTCAAGCATCATTCATCCCGCTCTTTCTTCATTTTTCACTTCTCTCTTCCTCTCATTGTTAGTAATTAGAGAGAGATTGTGCTAGGTAAAATTATTTGACTTGAGAGAATTAGAAGAAAATAAGCTATTTTGGGTATTTTTCTGTTTTCTTTTATTTCATTTGTGAGTCTAATTGGAGAGAGTCTAATCTTTCACTATGGTACTATTTTGTAGCATCAACATCAAAGTTTGTTTATAGAGATTGAAATATACTATTAGTTAAAATAAGACTATTCTAATTTTAATGGTATTTTCTCTACCTATGATTAGCTAAGTTATTTATCTACGATTGAGATAGATCCTCGACTCACTTTGTTCATTTTTCTAATTCCAATTGGGGTTAATATTATTGTCTCTTAGTATTGCATAATTTTGAGTTATTTAATTGTTTAATTTATTATGCAATTTGTTTTGATTGTCTATGCATGTTGTTTTACAATTGATTAACTTGCTATGTCATTTATTCATATTAAATCTTGTTGGCTAATATAAGAATTATGCAATCACGTTTAAAATTTTAGTTATTGATTGATTAAACAAGACTAGAAGTTAGATTAATTATGTCTAAATTGAATAATTCATGCTAACTACTAGTTAAGTTTGTTTATTCATAATTATAATTTATTTTTTTATCTATTGGTCTTAAGCTTGTAGCTTAAGAGTTTTGAAGACACTAATTAAACCCCAATTGAATTTTGTAGGTCAATATTAAGAGTTTTGGTGAAATTAAAATCCTAGTAGTATCTCTCTAGATTAATCTCCCTTTACATATTGATTAACTTTTATTTCTCTCTTACTCTCATTATTTCTTTCTGTTATTATTGTCACTTTGCTCATCTTATTCTATTCTGTTAACTAATTGCGAAAAGTAAAATTAAAAATTGTTATCGTTCTCCATGGACACGACCCTAAAATACTTGCTTTGCTGTAATTGCGTTGTGCACTTGCAAGTAAGTCGGGTCTTTAAAACTATTAAAATTCACATTAGGAGGAGCATTTAGACCCTGTATATGAGAGATAAGTGTCACATCCATGGATAATTTCATGGTTGTTTGGTATCCCACAAAGCCGATGGGATTTTATTCAGCCACTCTTTGCAGTTCTCAGTGATATTGCATAAGATGATCCTAATATTCTTATTGGCAGCTTCCACAGCTTCTTCTATTTGTGATATGTAAGTTATGGACTGCCAGTATTGTATTTTGGACTGCCCACGTAGTTTTACAATATTATGTTTGAAACGAGACCTGTGATCTCCTACAGGTCATGGGACACTCCATCACGACAAATGATATTTGTTCTTATGAAGCATACAACTTGTTTAGTTGTGAAGGTGTTGTCTAATGTTGCTTCTACCCTATTTGTGAAATAATCAATGGCCATCAAGATGTATTCATGGCCATTAGTCCCCTTGGGTGTGATGATACCTATTATGTTGATTCTCTATATGGAGAATGACCATGGTAAAGTAAACCTGTATATTTGTGATAAAGGCAGTGTTGAATTAGGGCATACTTCTAAGTAAACCAAAAGCATTTTCATTCCATCATGCTCCAATTGTAGTTCTATCTTTGTGACTTTTAGGATATAAGATCTTTGTTCATGTCTGTTTTGCTATCACAAGCACGGACTTCCCCCATAAGGAGTTTGCCCTCATTAGTGTTCATGTATGGCAGTATGCCGTTATCCTTTATGAATTGGGAGGCGAAATAGCACATTGATCTTAGGGCTCATTTTGAGGAATCAAGATGATACTCCCCTTTTTAGGGGTAATTACAGTTGTTTGTACACAATAGAGATGTTTTTTCATCCTACTCTACTTCTAGGCAACATATTGGCTTGCCTCTTCTATCCAATGTGATAGTAATCTTAGATTCTTTATTTAGTATCGCAATCATAGATGCCAATTATGCCAATGCATTTGAAAATAGGTTTTCTTCCCCCGAGAAGCAGATAAATCTTAATTCTTCAAAATGAACATTATCTTTTCTAAGTGAACTTGGTAAAGTGCCCAATTATCATTGTTCAATTTCCATTGTCAAGTGATTATAATTCTAATCAAGCTCGAGTTGCCACATACACTAAAAGTTTTGATTTAAGGAGCTCAAACAAAATGCATTCCTATAATGCAAGCTTCCACGCTATTTGTTACTCCAAAGCCCAATTTAGTGGAAATCCGAATACATAATCCCTATTGTGATACCATTAAGCTGCCAACCCTCTAACCCTTGTAGCTAGATCTATCATCGAAATACATTTTCCAAGTTTCATCTTTGACTAACAGGATGTCTTCATTAGGCAGATCATAATTTTCTTCCTTTTAGCTTAGAGGATGATTGACTAGAAAGTCCTATATTGCTATCCCCTTCATTGATTTATTTGGCTTGGAAATCTAAATGGAATTCAGAGGGCAGTATTGGCCATTATGAAATCCTTTTATGTAGAATAGGTTGAGGCATAAGATGTTTAAACATACCCAATTTGTCCACAATGGTAACTTTGTTGTTATTCACAACATTTTCTTAGCCTAGCAACACGCCTATTGTTGTTTCTGTTCTTATTAGATAAAGTAACAACGGTAAATCTTCATCCTATTGTTATGGAATTGAGGGGTTTGATAAATATTCTTTTAATGTTTTAAAGCCTTTTGACATAGCTAATCGTATTCTATCTGCCACGTCTTCCTCAATTTCTTATGGATTGATTCATAGGTCAAAGTTTGTTTTAAGATGAAATGACTAATAAATTGGACACACCCGAGGAAACCTCATATTTGCT
>NCQV01082351.1:3089-13314 GCA_002740545.1 Lophocereus schottii
TGGCCTTTGTCAATCATTGAGTTCAACACGTTCGACTACAATTCTTTTACCATTTGCACCAACATGTATCAACTCCAATTTTGCTCATGAAAATATTTTTTTTCTCTTTTAAATGGAATAATGGAACTAGAAATTTCAAGTCCTATAAGATAGCATGATTGAAGGAACATTGACGCTTCACCCACTCATGGTGTGAAATGTCATCTACTTAACACAAGCAGGACGCATGCACAATAAAAAGGGCAATGAAATACCTCTTGCTGCAGACCATTCCACCCAACAAATCCACCCCCATGAATATTTGACATTATATTAGCAGATGCCATAGGACTAGGGCTTCTGTGTTGACGTCGGTCGAAATCTCCAAATCCCTGGCTGGGCAACATACCCGAAACCCTCAATATTTCTGCATAGCAAATAAATTGTCACAAGCTATATCAAATCGTCTGCTTATACACACAACTATACACTTAGAGCATAGACAAGTAACAAGAAAGACCACATGGAAGCCAGTGCAGAAAAGAAAGTTCACTGAGCAAATAATTACAAATGAAACTGATATTAACTAGCAGCATGGTTTGCTTGTACAAGCAACATAATTTAAACCCGCCTCCCCTCACCAGGCTGAAAGTAAACCTTCAAAGAAGAATAACATAAAGGACTAAAATCACATAGGTTGAACGTTCACTCAAACAATGAAGATTGTACAATAGAAGGGATTTAACTTCTCTTTAGTTCAATACTCTGGAGCATCAAATTAAAATGCAAGGACACATAGGTGGACTCTGTGTGGTCGAACAATAATAACCATAAAAGTCATTTAACTTGTATTTAGTTCTACCAAAGCATTAAGGAAAGATGACCACCCTGAAGCGTTAAACCAGAATGCCTCTTTGCTAATTGTCTTTCACTGCCTGTGTTTGCTCTGGGCAATGAACTACAATGCAGCCATGCGAACCTCCTAAGTAGAAATGTGCAATAAAGATAATATGACTCCACATCCAAAAACTCTAAAGACATATAACCAAAAAATACATAACTCAACGCACATCATCGATTCATCGTCCCTTGAACATCTATGCCTCTCAAAGTACAGTGCTACAAGTATTTGCCAATGATCCCAAGAGCTACTCATATATGCTGAACAGGTGGCAAGCTAACATTTATACATTCTGAAAATCAAATGGATGAGCAGTACAAAAACCATGACATAACAACTTAATTGGACGCACAAAATAGTAATTTTCAGAACGTGCTTGATCCAAAATGATCATTCGTCTCTCTGTACTGAAACTAGCCACAGTAGGCATGCCATTTCATGAAAGCCTTGGCAATGGTGGAGCATTCAGATTGCAGGAATCCCAAACCTGGTGCCCAAAAATCAAAGGAACAAAAATTTAAAAACATCAAGTCCCTAAAATTAACAGGCAAGCTGTGACCAACAGGAACTCAAAATGTGGGCAAAGCAAAAGGCAAAAAGGAAAAAGAAAACCCAAGTGGAAAACAGATCGAGGAAATGAAGAAACCTTGATTCAAGAGACGGCTGCATATGGGTAAAACTTGCAAGAAAGGACCCAGTTTCTGATGCTCAGACAACAACTCAGTCAAGTACTGACTGCAAACAAAACCAAACAAAACCAAGACCGAATCTTTAGTGGATTAAACCAACCAAAACCCAAATTCCATCCAACCCAAAAACGGCTAAAATTGCCAACAAGAGTGTGAAAGAACAAAAGGGGAGGCAGCTAAATTAGGGTTTTAGAGCGGCTCAGAGTCAGACCTTTCATCATTGGCGGCGGTTCTAATCTGGGGAGAAACAGTTCTTGCTGGAGAGAAGTTGGTGTTGTAAAGCCCAGACATGGTGAACTGGGTTGGTTTGATTTTGTATCAGTTTTGATGGGGTTGTGTTGTTTTGCCACTAGCACTAGTGTTCTACTACTCCTATGCGAGGTGAGTGAGTGAGTGAGTGAATAACAGTATGACGGTGGTGGAGGAGAGAGAAAGGAGGAGGCTTTTATGGATGAAGTGCAGAAGAAAAGGGGGAGACAGAAAAAGGAAAAAAAGGGTTTCTGTAAGAAAAAGGCAAAAAATCAGGGGATGAAGAAATCATCCCAAATTTCACCCTCCCTATTCAGCATTGTTGCTCGAAGCAGAGTCCCACCTCTTTCACTCTTTTCCTCTCTCCTGCTTCCGCCTTGATTTTTGGGGTTGGGGGGTTTTACTTTTTCATTTTGCAAGGTCCATCCGGTGATTAATTCAATCTATTGTACATAGTGGCTGTCGTAATTAGTTTAATCTTTTGCTTTGAGGCTTGACATATCCTTCCGTCCCCCTCCCAACATAAGAGAGGAGATTATATCTGTAATTTTGTTGTTGCTAAAGTAAAGATGTTTCAAACACTAGATGAGTGATTTAGGAGAAATTATTTTACTTTTCATCAATGAGGTATTGAAGAGTTATTTCACGTGCTATAATTTTCTATTTTTTAAATTTTTTTTGTATTATTCTACTTTCATCATTAATTAATATTTCAGGGACTATGTAAGATAAAAGTATACAAATCACCGGCCACCCTTCTAAAATAATTAAGCACAATCATCTAAAACTTAGCACTTGATAGCAACACAAATTACAACTTTTGTATAACACTTCATTAGCAAGAATTAGATGTGCATAAAGTTATGAGTAAAGTGAAAATAAAATGTACTAGTATGGCCATCTAAGGAATAATCAACAATTTTTTTCCTTCAGTTTTGCTTCAATTAAATCCCCATTATGAAACTAAGCATCTTTTTAACTATATGTCTCCATACTTTCCTTGTTAATATGTCGAAATGAGAAACAGAATCATAAACTATGTTCAAAATTTAAAAAGGAAGTTGTGGGCGATTTACCTCATGTAAAGGCACGGATTTAGGTAAATAATTAGAGTGAACCTCATGTTTTGCATGGTCATCAATCAATATTTATTTAAGTAATATATTAGAATAAAAAATAAGCTTAAAGACTTTATTTTTATAACATTATCTCAATTTGTAAATTAATAAACTATATGTAAAAGACGAATGATATATAAAGATCAAAAACGTAGAGACAATGCAAGTTCATTTAGATAAATCTATGAAATTATCTTCAATAATTAGATACAAAGAGATGAGTAATTTGACTTTTTAGTTTTTAAACTATTTAAGTTACTAAACTTTAATTTTCAATCTTTTTGGATGAAAAGTTGAAGTGAGTCAATCTAACAACATTAAAAATTATAGTAGAATATTCCTCAACTATGCTTTAATATCCTTCGATATGTCATTAGCTTAGTACTCAGCAATTTCCTTTTCTAAAGAATAAAGTATACTCCAAATCTAATTAATGAAAGTTTAAACCCTCACAATTAAGACCCTTAAGAGAACATTCTTCTTTCTCTCCCATGTCTACAGTTGGGGAAAAAACAACTAAAAGCTATGTATGAAACGATGGCTGCAGGCATCAAACAAGAAAATTTTGTAATGTGCAGTTCACGAAGCACCGAATCTAGTTGATTTCGACATAATACTCAAACTTTGTCACGGTACCGCTAATGCTGAGTGAAATGGATCCATTCTATGATAAATATAAAGATTAATTTCATGGTGGCGTCCAATTGTAAGGGAGGGAGAGAGAGAGAGAGAAACATGATAGAGAATAAGCATAAAACTGATAAACCTTCAAAGATTAAATAGTAACTAGTGAGAATCCCATGCTTTACACGGGTATGTATTATTCTTTCAGTAGTCGATGTATTGCTTTTAATATTAATTGTGTTGTTTTTAGCTAATAATAGACGTTGTCCTTTGAGAATTCATGTGTATGTGATTTGTATATGCCTGTATATAATATCATTTCTCTTCAAATATTAAGATCATCTTGATGCTAGTCATTAAGCTCTTCTTTGTTTCGATTGCTTTAGCAAATACGATATTCAAATTTGTTTTATATTCCAGTGAGCCTTTCTATTAAGTTGTTGGTCATAACTTTAATGATTTTGTACCTAAAAGTCAAACTTCACATTTAAAAGTAAAAAATATAATAGATGACAGATACATTTATGTCGATCTTAGTTTCATGTATAATGAATAGATATAGGCATGTAGTAAGCGTCCATCTGGTGATTGTAATATATTAAATATATTTTGATTTTGATTCTACATTAAACGCTTGTATTGTTAATAATCCCTATAATTTTCATATACATTGATTGAATGAAAACGACCAATAGACATGTCACATGATTGTTGGTTGCCTCTTGAGTCTCGATTATTAAACATTCGTTCCGTTGACTACTGGAACGATAATGTTTCCCTATCCTTTACAATTGTGTGATTTTCTTTTATATTAGCTGAATTGATTTTGTTTCTTAAAGATAAATACTTTCTTTATTTTGTGGTATACGTCTGACCCCTATTTCAAAAAGTCACAACGAATTTTGTACTCTTAGATGACCATATATTCCCAATAACGGTTCTGCAAAAATAGGGGAAACAAACAAATATATAGCTCCCCTAATATATACCCAACAGAATTTTTGGGATAATATATTATCAGTTTAATTCCAATTTATTTGCCCTTGATTTTAATTTAAAATGGCCGTTTACTTTACGTTACTCATTCTTTACAACGTTATCTCTAGTGTCCTCTTAATTCGACAATTCCAAAAAACCATAAACACTTGTATATAGCTATTTGCGAGCTCCATTTATTCTAAAGCATTTGTCAAGCTTGTGAGGGCATATGCTCCTATGAACCATATAAACAATGAATATTGAAAAATATATATTGGACAAGTAAATGTCAAATATATATAGCCACACACACACGTACATACACGTGACAAATGGAAGCATGCGTGTTTTGGGGGAGTATGTAATATATAATTTAATTTGTAACATTTTTACCTTTAAAAAATTTTAACGTTAACTTTCCCAATGGTTGGTTACGTACTCATGGGAGTTTGTCGAATATTAAATCCTTGAGTAAGAATAGCAAAACTGACCATCAAAAGGAACCTCACTTGTAAGGGGTCGTTGGATTTGGAAAAATGAAATTGATTAGTATGTAAGTTCATCAATTACCAGTTACTAGTAACCTTAAGGCGCAAGCTAAACGAGGAAGAGGTGCATGTTAGTACTTTTTTTTTCCAACTCAACCTCATTGCTTCCATAAATGTAGCGTTTTTAAATAACTAACAATATTAACTTTTCAAATTCAAAAGAATATTTTTTGTTCAGAAAACACCCATTGAAAATCTACCTTTGAAAATTATCCATATTCTTTTATGTCAATTTATATGAATTAGTGAATCCAAAACCTTAATCTACCGAACACATTTTCTTTAACTACTTTTGTAAACAACTATTTACTAACAACTACATTAGAATAACTATCTGCTACGTAAATAACTATTTGCTATATGAACAACTATTTGTTATCTAAATAGCTAATTTTACAAATAGGATGAAGTTTTTGCCCCCCCATTTGTTAATTAGGACTTTAGCTCAAGCTGCTAATCTCAAGGTACTTGTCTCAGAGCATGTGCACTGGGAGGCTCACGAGCCAAGTTTGACACGCGAGCCACTTGTGTCGTGCGCAGCAGGAAGAACGCAGCTCATGGCTGGAGACTCGGCTCGCCCCATGTAGCTGCTCGTCCCTCTCTTTTTTTGGATTTCCCGTTTATTTGATCTCTTATTGAGCCTTGATATTATTTTTTTTGGATTACTGAAGCCAATAACTGTAAAAGGTAGAAAATGAGTGAGTGAATTTTTTTTGGTTTTTGTTTTTTTGGGGGAAGGGGTTGTGCGAAGATGGAACGGGATAGAAAGAAACACAGGGGAGAGGAAGGAGGAGAGGGAGCCGAGAAAGAGACACAGATGCAGTAGGAAGCAGACGACGAAACAACTTTTAGGGGGTGGGGGAAGTGATGAGAGAGGAAGGGGGTGTCACTATATATATATATTGATAATGCTTTTTATAACTTTGTTATCATAAATTAATTATTTACTTTTTAAAAAATTTATATATTATTTTTTCTTAATTATTTACACAAATATAAATTAAATAAAAGAGTAAAATCGATTAAATATGTTTAATTGTAAAATTCATGGATATTATTTTATACGATGAACCAAAGTTATGAGTCTTGAATTTTGAAAAAAAATTGTGAGTTAAAAGATTAATCCATGAAATGATTTTTTTTAAAAATGGTAAGCAGGTCTAGTCCATCAAATTTCTATAGCAAAAGTATCCAATGAACCTTAACAAACCAAGAAACAAGGGATGTTAAAGCTCAAACATAAAACCTAGAGTTTAAGTATGCCGTAAATTTGCCGTCAGCTCTTCGGCAACTCATGAGGCGATGAGAAGGGAATAGACCCGCGGCTGCACCTGCTCTAATGTGGCAATTTTTATTTGCTCACCATTTTCTCACGCTGCTGTCAACCAAAAAAAAAAAAAAAACGAAGAGCTTTCAAAAGAGTAGGGGAAAAAAAAAGGAAAAAAAGGGAAAATTCAGAAGAGGAAAGAAACAAGTCGATAAAAAAAGCAGAGAGGTTCAGCCAGATAGAGACTACACAACCTTGAGAAAGTCGTGCGGAGAGAGAGCGCGAGGGAGAGAGAGAAAGGGGGTTAGGGTTTGAAGATGGGATTGGTATGGCTTGAAGCAGCTCTTCCATTGGGAATCATTGCAGGCATGTTGTGCATCATGGGCAATGCTCAGTATTACATCCACAAAGCCTATCATGGCCGGGTAATCTTATTGCGCTCCCTTTGTTTTTCTCTCTCCTCTCCTCTTCTCAGATGTGCAATCATCTCCTCCTCGTTCGATCATGGGTTCAACGAATTCGGTCTCTCTCATTTAGCTCTGATCATCGCCTTCTTTCTTGTTTCATTCAATTCGTTCAAAAATTTTGACAATTTGATGTTTTAATGTCGCAGCCAAAGCATATTGGTAACGATATGTGGGATGTGGCCATGGAGAGAAGGGACAAGAAGCTTATGGAGTTGTGTTCCGCTCAACCTAAGACTAATTGATTTGATATCCGGTAATCCCGTTTAGCTATATCTCTCTTCAGATTTCATTGCAGTTGCTAGGGTTTCTTTGTCTCTCTTTCCCAATTAGTAGCTTAATGAGACTGCTTCGTGGCGAATTTCTGCAATTTCTTACTTTGTATTGAATAGGGCCATGGAAAACGATTCATCCCATTAATTTCCTAAAAGATAGGAATTGCTAGAATGATACACTAGATAGTTTATTGGTTCCTTCTCAGTGTGTATGTAGGGTGATTGAAATGCTGTGCTCGGCTACTCTGCTTATATGGTGTAAGGCCCATTTGGGAGGTAATGAGTAGTGTATAGAGGAATTAAATAGAGTAAGGGGGAGTGATAGTAAACAATGATAAGGAAGCGTGATTTATTTATATGCTCTTCTGGGATTTTTAGTAATGTGAGATAGAAGCAGGAGCTCTGGTCAATTTAATCTTCATTGTGTGTGAATTGGAGGGTGAGGAAAGAAAAAGTAAAGCGGGTCAGGACTGAGGAGGAGTAAGGTCTAGCCTTTAGTATTCCTTCCGAGCTCCAACAAAGATTGGAAAACACCCAAATGTGGATAAGGGTTTTTAAGATCCTTTACAAACTCTCTTCTTCTTTCCTTACCCCCATTTCAAACAAAGCCTAAAAATGAAGCAGTAGTGCGGGGAAAAAAAAGTTGTGGAAAAAACCATTATAGGGAACCCTCACTCGCCTATTGCAATTTATTTTTATTTTGTTGGCAAAGGGAAAGTAGTTTATCATTATTGTAACTGATATGTACAAGTTACTATAGGCGTGCCCCGAGGGGCTCACATTTTAAAAGGCCTTGGAAATTTAAGCAAAAGTGCTGTATAGGCTTTTTGAGTCTTTAGTGCTTCATTGTTCTGTCAAGGGCTGTAGGAATTAGGACTTGTTGATTGTTGTGGAAGCATTTGCTGGGCACAACCTCATGGAGGTGGCAAAATTACATGGGCTGGTGCTTGTAAAAAAGATCTCCATGTGACTCGAAATAGAGGAAATGATTGTACACTGTCCCGAAGTTGACATAGCCCCCCCTTCAAAAAAAAAGAATCATCTCAATCGTGATACATTACCTTGTGCTTTGGATTTTAACTACTATGCTTTGTTTCACCCTGGTAGTTATACTCCGATGGATTTCCTTGCTGATATATCTTTTATTCCTAAAGGAGCTTAAGTAACTTGATAGTCTGTGACAAACTTACCACCTTCACATATCCATATAATGGATATATAGGTTCTTATCTACAAGTTTGGAGTGTGCATTGATTTTAAAAATTTCCCAACAGTTTTGAGCATTCTGAACACAGCCTTATGGACAGAGAGGGTTTAAGCCCTAGGAGATTAAATAAAGAAAGGAAAGGACTTGATCCTCAGATGTTAGATAACGATTCATTGAAAATTGATTTTGCAATTTTGTTTTTCGACCTTTCTAGTTGATCAAGAAGGGATGCCAAATAAATGTTAGGAGGAAGGAATGGCAAGTTTGAAATAAATAAGGTCTGAGTAGCTTGTTGTCTGGATTAAAAATGGATCTAAACTTGACAGAGCATAACTGATTGCAAGGTTTGAGGTTGGCAATTGGCAAGTTAATACGGTTTGTAGATGAGCATTTTGCTAACATAAGGAACAAGAAGCCATTGGGAGAGAAAAAATGGAGATATGAAAGAAAGCAACCTCAGTGTTTTTTTTGCAAGAGCATTTTTGCTAACATAAGGAACAGTTGGCATGTTATGGTGCTCTCATAATCCCATATAAGTTAGCTTAGGTTCTGCGGTCAAATTACCATAACAGAGATTAGCCTGCACCTCTTAACTGAATTCCGGACACTTGCAACTACTTGTGAACAAACTGAACGAAAATGGTCTCAATACTTTTTCGTCGGAGATGCATGGGGAAATATTCGATAAATGGTCTATAGTTTATGTTTGGAAGATAGTTAATCCACAATAAAAACATTAACAACTAGAGTGGATTCTGCTTGAGTAGGATCAGAGAGACGCGCTTCTCCCCAACAGGTATCCAGCAAGCAGAGAGGATGTTTGAAACATCCCTAAAAACCTTCTTATAGACCAAGGGTTTTCTTGTTTTGGACCTTTGGTGGATTAAATTTTCCGTAAAAAAATATAAAATGCGAGGGAAAGGAGATATTGATGCTAAATATGTCAATTCCTATGTGCTAATAATTCAGAGAATTAAAGTCAACCTCATTGCTGGGGCAATGTTCCAAGTCTGAACACGCATCAAGCATGCTAGGTGCTAAGGGTGTTATGAGTGCCTTGGTCGGAAATGTAGGATAAATAGCAAACTTATCTAAGGTCCACAACCCTAATCCCAGACATTGGAAGTTTTCTTTCCTAGAACATGTCCATCTGTCAGAAATGGGTAAACTCTAGCTATTATCATCCAAATTCTTCTTCAGGTGGGATGCAATACTTTCACACTTTTTAAGGGTTATATCTATAGTCTCTCTTCTTGATGTATCGTGACTCTCTGATTCTTGCCTCTTGCATCTTAACCTCCATTGGCACTTTGTTCCCTGTCTTGTCCAATCTTACACAACCACACATTCAATGAATAATCCTCATCCGTGTAACTATCATCTGTTTGAACTTGATTCTTCTTTATTGGCCTACAAGGTTGGTCTAACGTCCATGCGGTAAAACTCTCCTTTAACTTGTATCTTTGTGTGACATGAAACCTAGATGCATCTCTGTTTCCACCCTCCCTTGTATGCTGAACAATATCCTTGTTGACATCCCGTTTAGCGTTTACATTATACAATTGAGTTTGGGTATTTAAACTTCTCAACCCTATGTACTGCTATTGACATCCTGACTTCTCCTTCTATCCATCCCTCCCAGTTATTGAGCTTTCGTTATAAGTATTCTCCTTTTGAAAAATACTGTGTCCCTGCATTCAGACCCAACGTTTGGCAGTAGTTCCTTTGCTTTTTTGGTCTTAAGCTCAAGTTATCTCATCTTCCTCCCTTTGCTTTGTTTTTAAGGCGTCTGTTGTTCTTGCCTCTGTCAGTTTGGTATCTTGACCACTGACCAGTGATGAATGGGTGCCTGCTCATGCAACCTTCGCTTGTGTTGCAGAGTGGTTTTCCCCCTCTATTTGTCCCCCTTTCTTTGCCATCTTTTTC
>NCQV01082362.1:0-12391 GCA_002740545.1 Lophocereus schottii
GTTGGGCTTCAACTTTGGGCCGAAATTGGCCTTGAATGAGCTCGGGTTTGGAAATAAAGTAAAACCGTAAGCGATTAATTTAATCTTTGTTTTCAAAACTCGAAATTAAATGTAATATCATTAAAATAATTGTGAAAATAATTTAATTTTTTAAATCATAAATATCGAGGCCTAATATCAATTTCTCTGAAAAATTATTTTCGGTAAATGAAACTCGAATTATAAAGTGGCGCCCGACATGAATTTTCACAACTGTGATGATTTAATGAGTTAAATAAATGTAAAAAAGTGAAAAATGAATAACATGGATTAATTAAATAAATAATATGATTTAGAGTCGGGCTATTACACCCCATCCCAAGAAGAAGAGGAGCGCACAAATGAGAACAACTATGCACTTGATGTGCCACAACTAGTGGTAACTCAAAGATACTTTAAGTATAAGTCATCTCACCCAATGGACAGCCTCTTGATAGATATATCTACAAGGATAAGAACTTGCTCATCTTTGCATAATTTTTGCGTATTCTTTGCTTTCGTATCACAATAGAACCAAAGAATCACCTAGAAGCACTAAGCAACTCGACTTGAATAAATGCTATGCAAGATGAATTAAATGAATTTGAAAGAAATCAAGTATGGACACTTACAACTCAATCGAAAGACTACCCAATAATAGGAACAACATGGGTCTTTAAAAACAAATTAGGTGAAACCGGAAATGTTATAAGGAATAAAGCAAGATTAGTGGCTAACAGATATAACCAAGAAGAAGGTATTGATTCTGATAAAACTTTTGCCTCTATTGCACGATTAGAAGCCATACGCATGTAATTAGCATTTTCCTCACACACGAACATGAAACTTTATCAAATGGATGTGAAATGTGCCTTCCTAAATGGATACTTACAAGAAGAGGTTTATGTGGAACAACCTCCTGGTTTTGAAAAGCCAGACTTTCCTGATCATGTCCTAAACTTCAAAAGACTCTTTATTGCCTAAAACAAGCTCCTAGAGCCTAGTATGAGCGGCTAAGTACATTACTCTTACAACATGGCTTTAAAAGAGGAAACATTGATAAAACTTTGTTTACTAAAACAAAAGAACATGATTTTATAATTATCCAAATTTATATATATGATATACTTTTCAGAGCTACAAACAACTGTCTTTGCAAAGAATTTTCAAATCTTATGAGCAAAGAATTTGAAAGGAGCATGATGGGAGAATTAACATTTTTCCTAGGCCTTCAAATCAAACAATGTAAAGATGGAATTTTCCTTAACCAAAGCAAATACGTTAATAAGCTCTTAAAGAAATATACAATGGATCAAGCTAAACATGCTAGGACACCTATGGCTACAAATGAAAAATTAGATCTTAACAAAGACACCTAAGAAGGTATGTCCAGGAATGATTGGATCCTTGCTTTATCTAATTGCTACCACCCTGACATCATGTTTAGTGTATGTGTATGTGATAGATTTCAAGCTTCCCCAAAGGAATGTCATCTTACCTGTGTAAAAAGAATTTTTTGATATCTAGCTAGAACTAAAAATCTAAGACTATGGTATCCTCGAGGGGGAGATCTTTCTTTAGTAGGATATACTGATGTGGATTATATAGAATATAAAGTTGACAGAAAAACACTACAAGAAAAGCTATTATTTGTGGCATATACTTTTGCTACAATATAGTGTAAATTGGCCACAAAATGCATTTTGTGGAAAGTTAAAATTTTGCCACAAAAACCCCGTTACAAAAGGTTTTTGTGGCATATATAAACTTTGCCACAAATAATATATCATTTGTGGCAAATTATGACTTGCCACGAACACTAATTTGCCACAAATGCTCATAGTTTGTGGCGAGTAATAATTTGCTAGAAGTGTTAATTTGCCACAATATAATGCTATTTGTGGCAATGGAAAAATTGGCACAAAGTACTATATTGCCACAATATGTGTTTATTTATGCCAATTACATTACGATAAATTATAATTTACCACCTATTGTTTGAATTCCATTATTATGGCAAATTATATTGCCACAAATTTCATTATGTCTTCTAATTTTTTGTTTATTCAACCATAAATGCCATTTTGTAATGTTATAATAACATAGAACACAAAACTAAAAAGATAAATCGAAATCATATACAAAAAGTACTTCCATTGATGTATTTAAAATAATGCAATATTCACAATTGTTAACTGTCTTAATAACTCACTAATTGTTCAAATAATATGGAAGAATGATTGTCCCAATGGTACCAAACTAAAAAATGTATATGACTAAAAAAATTAAAAAAAGAGGCAAAGCTTCTTCATATTTGTTAATATCGCCCCAAGTCTCAACTTGATTCATATCCATCTCCAGTGTACCTGCAATTACAATAGCAAAAAATAAGGCCTTGAAACACACATTGATCATTATTTTAATTAATTTAAAGTGAAAGCTAACTAAAAGAGAACTTTAACTCAAAATAAGTGTGGTTATGGGAACATGTTTGTCAACTGATTCTATAACACAATAGCAAAGAATAAGACCTTCTGTGTAGAAGGATGTGGAGGTTTACAAAACAAGCTGAGGATTATTCCACAACACATAGCCAGCTAGCCCTCTAACTACAGTAACATAGAAGCAATTAAAATAGAAGCAAGCACGACGACAACGACATTAAGCAAACTAAAAGAAAATATCAAAGGCTATAATAGCATATTCAAACGAATTGAATATAGAGGAAAAACAGAACTTAAAGCATGAATGAGACTACAGTTCTTTCATTCTCATGTTGAAATAAAGTATGACAACTAAAAGATTCTAATTTCTTAAAAGTTAAAGCCACCATTCTTTAAACATTCAATGCAATGTTCTCATGGGGCACAGAGAGAACTCAACACAACATTACATTCATCAACTAAAAGTTCTATGGCAAAAATAAGCTACCTAGAGATAGAGTACAAAACAGAACGACAAAAAATGGTATGAAAACATTGGACTTTTCGGATAGAAATCGTGGGAGTTTTTGCAACATGAGTATCTCAAAATATGGATGTTCCTTGTACCAAAGAGACTCCCCATCCTTTCAAATATTTACAGCAATCAAGCTCAGTTTTCAAAAATGAAAACAATATCACAGCTTATATATATTATGAAGAACCCACCAAATGAAGGCAATATAGACAATGATGCAACAACAAATCGTACGTTATTTAAGCAGGAAACACAATTACACATATACTACGGATACACAATAACGACAATAAAACTCTATTATCACCAGAATTTGAAGATCAAAATAAACCATTATTCATAAGCAAGAAACAAAACCCAAAGTGACAATGGCAGAGATGATTTTGTTGGCAGCACTGTGCACTCTATCAATTTTCCTAGGTGTTCATATCAAAGATCTATTATGGGGTTAGATATTTATTTTTCATGTAAGGGGTTGATGGGTTGGAAGGGCATATTCAATGTGACTAGGACATTAGAAAAGTTGCAGTCTTTTCAATCCATATGGATCTTGTTTGTCTATATAAAAGCTGAGAAATAGAGTCATTTGCAATCAAAGCAAAACTACAAATCAAGAACCTGATTTAGTTTGTCAAAATTAAATAAATAAATAAACTAACATATACATGAAAGCCCACTCTGAATAGTCTCACATAGGCAATCACCAACCTAGATTGAATCAACCTCAAAATTTCCTAATTAATATTGCTTTGATTTTCATGACAAAATTGTTGGACCAACTGACATTAGGAGTTCGTACCAAACATAACCTGAACCTCCCTGTCAGGAACAGAAGCATTCTAGTCTGAACTACTCCGCTAACCTCAACCATTACTTTACAGTTTGCTCAAACACTATTACTCAACCAAGAAAAAAAGTCATTCGAACATATTGACAACATTATTATCTTTTCCTGAACATCACTTAACAATTTGCTCAAAAACCAAATCCAAACGCAAAGAAACCCAACCTACACAACTTCAAACAGTTCTTTTTTTTGTGTGACTTATTTGCCATCTTTTCCTGAACTAAGAAAATCCAACCAAATTATGAACCAATCTGAAACCCATCGATCCAAACATGAACTTACCCACAACCAAATTAGCAACTTGAGCAATTTGACAAAAGTTCAGCACATGAGAGTAATGTGAGAGCAATTAAACAACTTGAGCCAATTTAACCTAAAAATCGAAACCTTTACAGTGTCAAATAAGCAAAGCCACGCAGTCTTAGCTGTCGAAGACCAGGAATTGCCGGAGATGCTGTTCCCAGCTTTTGATGGTGACCAAAAGTAAAACCGTATGTTTCAGAGAAAGAGGGGAGAACAACAAAAACTGAAAGGAAGAAAGACAGAGAAACCAAAGATGATGGAATGGGTGAATTTCACTTTCATAGAACCAAGTAGCAGATGGGAAGAAACACAAATTTGTTGCAACCTGCAACATCTCACCAAAACATATTTACTTGTGCAAACAGGACTCCAGAAACCAATAAGATGCTCGAAACAAACTGAAAATTGGTTTAATGCTACAATTAGGGTTTATACGAATTTGAGGAAGAGAGACAAAAGGGCATACCTTCTGTCACAAGTGCAGGACCAATTCAACCCTTCAATCTACTAATCAATCTCGCGTCGCTCTGAGAAGGAGGAAGGACAAATGAATCCCACGCTCAATTGTAAAACAGTTGAAGAAACAACCAAGTTCTAGTTCGAACGCTCAATTGGAAGAAAGGACAGAAGAATCTAAGCTTCAATTAATCTCGTGTTGCTCTGAGAAGAAGGAAGAACAGCAGAAGATTGCACGCTCAACTGGAAGCTGAGAAGAATTAAGGAGGAAGAGATGATTGAATGTCTGGAGAATGAATGCCTAATATACGCATGACTCAACAATTAGATTAGGAAAAAAGAAACAAAAACTTTAAACTAAAATCAGAAAAAATAAAAGAGGGATTCAGCAAATCTACCCCCCCAAAAAAGTCCCATCAATTAAACAAAAAAAAAATTACATGCTTTTTGTGGCATCCACATAAAATTGCCACTATTCTCTAGTATTTTGTGGCAATATTTATTTTGCAACAAATTTTTTAAATTTTTACATTATTGTAACAACTAAAAAATTATCACAAAAAATTTGCTCCAAAAACTACTTTTCTTGTAGTGAAAGTACGTTAGACACTTGTCAGTTTCTTGGACCAAGCTTAGTTTCTTAGCATTCTAAGAAACAAAATTCCGTAGTGCTTTCAATGGCAGAAGCTGAATATATTACTACCAGTGCGTGTTGTGTACAATTACTTTGGATTATGCAACAATTACGTGATTCAGGCATAAATCTCAAAGGAATACCAATACAATGAGACAATAAAAGTGCCACTAATCTCACAAAAAATCCAGTTCAACACTCTTGCACCAAATATATTGAGGTACGGCATCACTTTATTAGAGATCATGTAGAAAAAAGGACATATTACACTACAATTTGTGCCTACAGATCTTCAATTGGCCGATATTTCCACCAAACCACTTAGTAAAGATCGTTTTAATTTCATTCATTAGGAACTTGGAATGTTGAATTTTGATGCATAAATTGAGGGCGAGCCCTCTCTTAAGAGTAATCTAGTTCTTGAAGCAAATTACAGGAATCACAAATCTCGCTAGTCAAGACTTTGAAAAAGAGGTCCCAACCATGACAATATTGATTATCCAGGTATGAGATCTTTTAGACTAGATCCAATATTACGGCTTGAAAATTCAATTTCAGAGCCTTGCAATGAATCTAATACAAAACAAATTTGAGCAAAATCAATTGAAGAAAATTAATTGATAATTTATCTTCATTCAACATTTTTTTATGAATCTCTCTTGGGCAAAAATTATTTCAATCAAATATGTCCCATATAAAAATTGAATTTTTTTTTTTTTTGGTTAGAAAGGTCATACCAAGCGTGCCATAAACTTGTTAGACTTCAGAATTGCTTCATAATATGCTCGATGTAGAGTTATTCATTTTATTCCTCTTTGAACTTCTTCCTCCCTCCCCTTGAAAAACTATATATCAATTTTTGTTAAAATAAAAATACAATATCAATTCTTCCACAATTGTTCTTTTCTCTCTCCCCAGGCGTCATCCTTCTTGATTTATTTATTTTTTTTCATTCTTTCCTTTATTAAACGCTGCAGCAATTTTATTCTTCCCAACCTTCTCGCTCTGCTAATTTTTCTCTCTTTTTTTTTTTTTTGCAGATACCTTACACGGAGTATATAATTTTCTTTCCAAACATTCCTTTTTCTTATCATTTTTTTTTTTGGCCTGACAACTTCTCTCTCTCCTCTTAATTTTTCTCTATCCTCTCTTTTGGGAAATATCATACACTCAGCACATACTCTGGCCATAATAACATATTCTTTATTTACTTTTCTTCGTAACTCCAATTCTTGCCCATAATTAGAGAAGATATTCCTCAATTTTATTCTACTCTCCAAAGATTCATTGCGTCACACTCTTGTATGTTAAAATATATGATTCTCCTATGACATTCTTTCCTAACTAACCAATATTTAGACAATCTCCTTCCAAACTTGCAAATATATTGCTCTTGGCTTAACTTATATAAATGCATCTTTATGCTTCCCTTCATCATCTTCATATTCGTACCTTGGAAGTTCCAACACACTCCTAAAATCTCTTCAAAGAAACATGCTCCATTATCTGCAAATAGAGCCTCGCTCCCTTGTTCTATTCGAAAACCCTCACCCAGGGCTACTCGAACCACCCCACTTCGTCGCAGCCCTCGCATCACCATTCCTCCTCCAAACCCCCCAATTAAGCGCTCGGATCCGCTTGTGAAAATCGAGCCGCCCTCCCCACCTCCTTCACCACCCTACACCGCGCTCCCCCGAGATGTTGCACCACCTACCTTATCATTGGCTTCTTCCACTCTCTTTGCATCTTACACCATGACCAAAACTTCAATTTGTAGTCAAGCAAAACAAAACTTATATTGAAGGCCTCTTGGAAAACCAAGCCATTCTTTAAAGCAATCTCACTGGCCTCCAAACGTGCTTCGATCACCCATCGGCATCCCTCCACACCAAGCTGAATGATATTCTGCACATCGTAGCCCTCACTCACAAGTGCGCTACAAAAGCTGTTCCATTGACTCCAGAGGAAAAAGCCCGCATTCAAGTATTGGTTGACCGCATTATTCTCAATGCCCCCAAAACTTAAATTGATCGATCGCATTGGCAAATTACTCTTGATGTTTAATTTTCAACTATTTTTAGACTCAAACGTTTCTTTTCTTTTTAATGAAAGAGGGAGAGACAAATACTACTACTTACTAGTACACTATACAATGCAACAATAATAAACTTGTTTACTATATGTTTGTGATTACATCATTATGCTTTATAGTATTTTTGATTATGCTTATGATGATTCTAGTATGAAACATCTCACTCATTATTAATCATCTAGACTACTCTCTTAAGGAGCCAAAATTGTACTTAATACAAAAATCTTATCTTTCATCAAAAAGGTGGAGATTATTGACCCCCTTGAGTCACAAATTGAATGATTTTGATGAAAGAATAATAAAATAGATCAAGAAAAGATTTCTTTAGCATATATATCAAATATCTTGCCCAAATAATATTATATTATTATGATTTGATATTTGATCTAATTAAATACATAATGAAGATAAGATTCTGATTTATTACAATAAATATTTTAGTAAGATACCATATGGAAATTATATAATTTGATCGATTAGGGAATTAGTATCGAAATTGATCTCACAATTGAAATTTCCAAGACTTTATCTGAGTATCAATATTTGAAATTTAAATTATAGATACCCAAGATTGCTTATGAGATCAAGGGATTTCATCTTGAGATCATTACTTATTTAAAAGATCGTGTTGCGTAAATTGATATCATAAATCAATCATGTTGATTGATTAAGATTAATTCCACGTTTGGGATAATTGTGTAATATTGCCAAAATGATATCCTTTATTTAAGGGCAGAAATATTGGAAGATATGATTTGAGGATAATATCCTATTGATTTAATATGCGTAACAAGGTCTTGTGAGTCTTATTGAAGAAGGAATCAAATCAAGGTCCATCAAACCATTGTCAAGATTATTTCCTCTTGGATCAAGCCAAGCCAAGCCAAGCCAAGCCCAGCCCAAGAAGGCTATAAATATGAGAGTCTGGAGCAAGTCTAGTACAACATATACGATTGAAGGAAAAGAAGAAAATTGAGCTTACCAAAAATATCGTATTGAGATCAAAAGTTGAGTGGTGTGAAAATTTCTTTATTGAGGACTGAACTTAGGAGTTGTGAGGTCAACTCTCCCAAACTTAAATCAAGAGGTTGGTTTAAGTGTTTGGGATCTTTAGAGTGGGGTAGCTCTGAGAGATTGTTGAAGAGTTCATCTCAATAAGAGAAGTAGAGAGTTGAATTCTAAAGTTGGATAACTCTAGGCCGGGATCTAAGCCTAACTGAGGCCCAACCTTATTAAAATATCCTTGTGTATTGCTCTATTTTATTACTGCATTTGCTTTAAATTTTAAATTTATTTTTTGTAATTACCCTATTCACCCCTTCTAGGGTGATCTGAATCTTCAATCATGACTTTTTGTATTATGAGTCGGACTCAATTGCCTTCTTCTTCTGGATTACTGTTATCTTTTGTAAACCCTTTCAACTATTTTTCCCTTCATGACAATAAACAACTTTTCTAAAAAATGTACGCCTTTTGGGATTGGCTCGTTATGATACATCCTTCTATATTTTTCTCCTCTTGGGTTGTTAAAGCTCTTTTTTAAATAAAATTTTCTTCTTTTTTTCTCTTCTTGGGTTCATTTTCTCATTGATGTGGATTATTCCAAATAGGTTAGAAATTGTTTGTTCACTTCTTTTATTTTTGGAGATCACGACATTGATCATTGATTCATTGTCTTAGATAAGAGATCCTTATTCCAAGAGTATTAATGGCGTCCATTTTTCAAGTCATGTAATTTTCATTGGTTATAGAATTTATCGGATAAGGTAATTTGTTACAAAGCATACCAAGATTGGTTTCATTATGCCCAATATTGGAATAATATTGACTAATTTTTCACATAACTCATATCCTAAAACTCTATATTATTATTCTTTCTTTGCCACTGTGTAGCCTTTTCTTCCGAATCAAGTTTAGCGTCGATAAATTTAGTTTTGACTTCTTTACATGAATTTTTGAAGATAACAGCTGGTGTTACTATAATTCTTAATACATTTTTATCTTCATTATATAATGAGTCATACAATTAGCTATAGCGCTAAAAAACTATAATTGATATAATTTAAGAAATTTTCAGCAGTCCGTGTGGTATTCAAGTTCAAGACACTATTCATACCCTTTTCCAATGTACAAATATTTCTCCTCTATTACGAGCTTCATCTTTGCTTAGTATTAGCCCGTTTGGCTAATTAGAGTAAGATAATTTTTTCAAAGGACATGGTCTTCTTCGGGATAAACCGAAAAGAACTGAGATTTGCTCGAACATATGTAAATCTTATAAAATCAGTATTTCTTCTAAATGATTCACTATATTCTTCAACGGTGAGCTCTACAAAGTCTTCGACGGTGAGTTCTTTGCCAATTTCATTGATTTCACTTTCAGCTACCAATTTTTTATTTTTTTAATCAAGTTTTCTCCTACATTGTTCTAAAGGAATGACATCCATATCCTCTAGTTTAATTGGGTTCTTTTTTGATATATTTCTTCTTTTAATTGGACATTATTTGTCTGTTTATTATTATTAGATAGTACTTCTTGTTTGTTTGCTATTGCATCCATGATTTTGTTTAATTCTTCTGGATTTTATTCTTTATCAAACATATTATATAAAATTCATCAAGGAAATGAGATCATGAAACTCTAGAGGGAGAAACTGCCAATTTAGTGAGATAGAGGGAGAGCTCAAGCTCTCTAGGTTTTCTATGACCTTGAGCCACCATCCTTCTCCATGAACTTCCTTGAAGCTAAGCCTCCAGATCCCTTCCTTTGATTCTTGCCTCTTTCTTGTGCTGGTTTGTTCTCCGCTCAGCATCCTAAGATCTGCCTTGGCAGATCCGAAGTTCAGAGTTTTGAGCACTTAATTTAGACTACCATCGATCCTCTCACTGCTGTTCTTAGATCTACATACCGAAAAACGATGTCGTCTCTTCCTCGAAGCTTCTATTTGGGATTCAATGCTTCAATGCTGTTCAAATCTATTTCACATTCATGGCACTATATCATTCTTTCCCCTCTTTATAATCATTCCAGATCTGCAGTCCAGAACACACGCTGGTGTATTGGTCCTACCGTGAAGCAATTGAAGAAACAAAAGTCGACACTGCCAAAGTTTTTCATATCTGAAGTTTCGAACTTAATGTGCGAGAAGGAGGGACTCAAGACTAGCGAAAGCCTTAAGGTAGTCTACCCTCATCTCCTCTATTCAATCAATCTCCAGGTAATTAACTCCCTTGAACCCCACACCCCTGGAATTAGTTCTTGTATTTATCTATTCAAATTCAACCCTATCACTGGAAATTCATTTTACCAGAATCTTTTCTATGAATTTTGTTCAATTTATCCAATTCATTCTAGTTTCTTTTCCAGTCTATGTGATTAAGCATGAGCCCTCATCTTTCACTTTGTCTTCGTTGAAGCTCCTTTGTGTTTCTGTTGATTCTTGATAGAAGTATGCGATTTTTCAGTTTCAACGTTTATCTCATCATTAGAGCTCATTGATGTTCACTAATGCATGGTATTTGTGCTGCTTTGACCTAACTTCAGATTATCTCATCCATAAGGTTTGTGTTTACTGGCCCTTCTTTTGGTCTTGGGTTTTGTTAATTTGCTTGTTCAGTTCCTGGATAATAATCAACGCCATAGGTATCGCTCCTTTCCTTATCTCCATAAGTTACTGGGGGTCATTTGTAGTGTCTTCCCTCTCTTTTGTTGTGTAATTAGTATCCTTCAGTGCTTCCCCTTCTTGAATTGTGTCCGCTTGACTGTTTTTATCCGCTGTGACGCCACTTACTTAGACTTGGGTTTGCTGGGTGTGCTTTGTGGTTGGTGCTCCTAGTAATGGGAGGATTTTGTTTTCCTGATTCTAAAATTTTCTCATTATGTACTACTAAAAAATTTGATTTTTCCGACGAAATTTTCGATCCAAAAAGTAACTTTTTCCGTCAGAAAAATGATTTTCCAACGGAATAGCCGACCGAAAGGGGCCGTCGGAATAAAGCAGGTCGGGAACATGTTCCGACGGAACTGTTCTGATAGAAAACGGAGGCCGTCGAAATGAGGTTTCGACGGAATACCGACGGAAAAGCTTACATCCGACGGCCTAAAGGTCCATCGGCTACAACTGCCTCAATTTAAAAAAAAAAAATCAGAAAAATTGAAAGTTCCTTCGGAATCCACCGGAATTCTGTTAGAATTTTTAGAAATTTTTTTAAAAAAATGGGCACCCTGAGCCAGCCCAAAACCACATTTAAAATCCAAAATCTACCAATTACTCAATAAAATTTCTATAACCAACACAAATTACCATATAATTGTTATAACTCCAATTTCTCAATTTCATCAAAATATCTACTACAAACTAAACAAACAATACTTACATAGTAAACTTTCATATTCACATCAACACAACCAAATTCAAAACCCAAAATCTACAAATAACTCAATAAAATTTCAACAACGAACACAAATTATCACATAATTGTTAAATTCTAACTCAAATTTGTCAAATTCATCAAAAACTTTACTACGAACTAAACAAACCACTCACCTGAAATTACAAGAGGAATTTGGTGGTGGATTTGGGTTGCCGGCGACAAAGTGGATGGCGGCGGTGGCGGGCTACGGCGGCGACGAAACCGGCGGCCGGCGCGGCGACCCACGGCGCTCCCTCTCTCTCTCACTCTGAGTCGTGCACTGCCTCTCTCTCTATTTCACCATCTGAAATGAAGACGAACTCGGGTTGGGGGGTTAAATATTCTTTGTCTGACGAAAGAATATTTTTTTAAAAAAAATTTATCGATTTTTGCTAAGATCTGGTCAATGTTGACCAGAGTTTTGACGGACATTCCATCGGGATTCTGTCGGTTTTCCGACGAATCGGTCGGATTCCGTCGAAGATTCCAACAGAATAAATGTCCGTCAGAACATCTGCCGCCTCGGTTTACTTCTTTCGTCTTCCCGTCACCCTATCCGCCGGCCTTTTCGACGGTCTCTTTTTCGGTCGGCATTTTTCGTCGGAAAAAGCAAAATTTTTAGTAGTCATGATAGTCTTAAATTGATTCATTTACCATACAAAAAGTGTGA
>NCQV01082362.1:12397-25083 GCA_002740545.1 Lophocereus schottii
ACACTATTGTTGGATGCACTTGATTTTGGATGATTGTTGTTTAGGAGTACTAGCCTTCTTTTGTGTATTTTTATTTTTGTGGCCTGATGCAGGCTTCACTACTTGTGGTGGATGGTCAGGGGGTGTGTTTCGAGAGATTAGGCCGGACAGAATTGCTAGAAGATTGAATGTGTATTGTACCCTAGTTTTTATGGTTTTAATGAAGTTTTTTTGTGATTCTGTTATGGTTTGAATCGGTTTTCACCTAGCTCTTTAGCTTTCTTTGCCTGCCAACCCCTATTTGGGAGGAGGCGGCAAATTGAAGTTATGGAGCCCTGCTTCTGGTATGTTTCTTTCTATTTATGGTTCATTGGACTCTTTTTTGGGTGCATTGCTGGTTGCCGGATATGTGATCCTTGGTGTCTGGAGAGTAGCACCTTTGCCCCACCCACGAACCAAGTCGAGGATGATAACAACTTGCCTTTGCTGCTACTTGAGACATTGAACTAGCTGCGATAATTCTTTTTCAGCACTGGATGGTACTATCTTTCTGTATGCAATTATCATGGTACTATCTTTATGTATGCAATTGGATGGCTTTCCAGTGGAAACCGTTTTTCCCTAGATTATGATTTTATGGGTTTTTTTCTTTTGGAACTAATTCTATTTATGTAGCACATCACAGGGTACATAAGGGGTGCATTATTAGCCACCACTATCAAGTAGAGAAGAACGGGGCCTAGGCAATAGGGTTTCATTTTATTATGTTGCCTCTATTAAGCCTTTCTTTTTATGTCCCTGCGCTATGTATTATTCGATTTGGCTTGCATGGTGTATGTATTGCATCTCGAATATTATTGTATATTTTGGACATTTCACTTGATTTGCATATGTTGGCGTGTGGAACAAAGCGGATTCGCTTTTTGCCAAGGCCATGCTGCCGACCGATCCCTGGGATCAATAGCACCATATTCTATCTCTTATTATGCAATAGGAGTCATTCCTAGCTACATATATTGAAAATCCTTCAGCACCATGTTACTACATTTTTACGCATTGTCGCTAGTTTCTCTTTAGGCTCGAATGTTGTCACTATCATCTTATTATGTTTATCGAAGCTGTGCATTCGCACTAATTTGTTTCGATAGTCTTAAAAGCCATTTATGCTTTTCCTGGACCCCCGACTACTATCTATTAGTGTAATGCCCTGACCCCTCTCGGCCGCGGGTCTTACCAATAATGGTTTCAAGGATCGACGACTGCCCTCACAAATCATCACAAGTCTTTCCGGCGTACTTCGTCCTCGCTCATACACTGCCCGGGAAACTTCGCAGGAGGTCACCCATCCCAAGATTGCTCCCCAGCAAGCACGCTTAACTATGGAGTTCTTAAAAGTGCGCTTCCTGAAAAGAAAGGTGCATCTTTAGTGATATAAGTAGTCACTTCGATCCTTTTAAGTCACACTTGGGATGTTACAATCACCCCCACTTGAAGCGCACAACGTCCTTGTTGTGCCTCACTAACCGACCGATTTACGGGTCCTCTTGACCGGCGGTCCACACCCACTATCTTTGCCCCGCTAGGTGACTGCCTATGGGCTCTCCATCCACTGGCGCAGCTCACGATTGCGGGTCGGCTCTGATACCGTTTGTAATGCCCCGACCGCTCTTGGTCGCGAGTCTCACCAATAATGGCTTCAAGGATCGATAACTGGCCTCACAAATCATCACAAGTCTTTCCGGCGTACTTCGTCCTTGCTCATACACCGCCCGGAAAATTTCACAGGAGGTCACTCATCCCAAGATTGCTCCCCAACAAGCACGCTTAACTGTGGAGTTCTTAAGAGTGGACTTCCAAAAAAGAAAGGTGCACCTTTAGTGATATAAGTAGTCACTTCGCTCCTTTTAAGCCACACTCGGGATGTTACAATTAGACATGGCCATGGGATGCCACTAAAGCAAGGCTACGTCTTCTGTATTGATTAATGAAAACTATTATATGGAATGTTCAAGGTGCTAAAAAATCCCAACTCCAACTTGAGGTTGGATTTATTAATAGAACAATTAATCCTAATATTTTACTTTTAACTGAAACCATGGTTAATGATCGTAAGAAGCAGCAAATTATTAGAACTCTCAGGTTTCATAATTTTTGATTTCATTCTACCGCTCAATCATGTGGGTGGAATATGGATTCTGTGGAAAAAATGATAATGTGGTGCTTGACATTATCGTTAAGGAGCACCAAGCAATCCATTGTTCGGTATTTGAAAAATGCACTAATAAATGATGTATTGTTACGGCAGTTTATGCACCGGACCTAAATCATGAAAAATATGATTTTTGGAACCATCTCAAAAGCCATGATGATATTTTAACATTGCCATGGTGTATTTTAGGTGATTTCAATGAAATGTTGCACTCGTCTGAAAAAATCCGAGGTACACCGTTGTGCGCCTCTAAGTTTTATCAACTTAACGACTTTCTCTCACTTTCTAAAGGCCATGATGCTAATGTTCAGGGACGAATTTTCACACGGAAAAAATTTTTACGCGGTAAGTTCATTTATGAAAAATTAGATAAAGTTATTCTTAGGGAGGATTGTCTCCATCTGTTCCCGAATTATTGCGTGACTAATGGTCCGTTCACGTGACTCCGACCACTCTTATATTTATCTTAATACTGAACTTGCTCACCCTCCCAGAAAGGGCACAAATTTTAGATATCAACATTCATGGGCCTAATATCATGAAACGCACTGCATGGTTAATCGTAACCGGAAGCTTTCTTTACCCGGCACGCCAATGTATTGCATTTTGCAAAAACTGAAAAAAGTATGCTTGATCCGAAAACATGGAGTAAAAGCACATTTGGTGATTCAAACAGAAACTTGAAAGAAATGCTAACAAGTTGCTACAAGTTGAACAAAAACTTATGATCCAGCCTAACAGTGCTCGTCTCAATAACTGGCATTACAGACTCAGTAACCAATGTGAGAAAATGCACTTATTCAACCAAAAATACTGGGGTAGATTAGCACGGAGAGATTGGCTTGTCAATAGAGATAGAAATTCTCGATATTTTCATCAAGCAGTGAAAGCTAGGAAATCGCATTCTACTATTGTTAAAATTAAAGACTCATCAGGTGTCTGAATTAATGATGCTGTCGATATTCAACAGTTATTTGTTAACGACTTCAAATTACAGTTCAAATCAGCACCAGGTCCATCTTCAATGATGGTTAACCTACCCAAAATGGCAGCCTTGGAAGATAATATGAATCTTATTAAACCTGTTGAAAATCATGAGAAAAGGGAGGCAGTATTCCAGATGGATAAATTTAAAGCACTGGGACATGATGGATTTGGTGTAGCTTTTTTTCAAGACTAGCGGCACGTTGTACAAAAAGATGTTTGGCAGGCAGTTCAGTTTTTTTCTAGGACGGGAAGCTTTTAAAGCAAACTAATCATACATTCGTCGCTTTAATTCCGAAAGTTGATAACCCCTCAGTCACAGCGCAGTTTCGACCCATCAATTTAGGCAATATGCTGTACAAGATCATTGCGAAAATTCTGGTGAACAGAATGTAGCCACTTCTTGAAAAAATCATCGACCACATTCAAAGTGCCTTTATCCCACACCAGTCTATCCATGACAATATTTTATTAGCACGTGAGGTCTTCACTAAATTTAATTCTATGAAAGGGAAGAAATCTTGGGTTACACTCAAACTTGATATGAAAAAAGCTTATGACAGAGTGGAATGGAATTTCCTGTTTGAAAGTCTCACAAAGATAAGGTTTCATCAAAGATGGACTATGTGAATTCAATAGTGTGTCAAAATAGTTTCCTACTCGGTTATTATGAATGATGAAGTATCGGGGTTTTTTTCTCCAACCAGAGGATTACGGCAAGGAGATCCTTTATTTTCGTATGTCTTTCTTATATGCATGGAAGTGCTTACATGAGCGCTACATGCAGAACTAAGTAAAAAGAAAAGTGGAATTGGATTCAAAATTTCACCCCGAGCGGATAAATTGCCATGTCTCTTGTTCGCAGATGATAGCCTCCTTTATTGTCAAACCAACCTCGAGTCATGCCAGAAACTTATAGGCCTTCTTAATAATTTCTATCAGCGGTCAGGACAGCTCATCAACTTTCGGAAGTCTTCTCTTACTTTTTCGAAAAATGCAAGCACACATAATTGAAATGTAGTATCCTCTCTCTTTAATATTAAACACCAAGACAACTTGGGTAAATACTTGGGCTGCCCAATTTTCAAGGGACGACCAAATGTACAGACTTTTTCTGAACTGGTGAATAAGACTGCAGCCAAACTCCAAAATTGAAAAACTACAAACATTTCTAAAGCAGGTCGAGTTGCACTAATTAAAACTAATTTAAAAGCCATACCCGCTCACACTATGCAGTGTTTTCAATTGTCGACTTTAACCAGTAGGAAAATCGATAAAATTAGCTGTGATTTCTTCTGGAAGAAATTTGACACTATCAAAGGCTTACCAATGGTGTCCTGGGATAAAATTTATAGACCCAAGCAATCAGGAGGCTTTGGCTTCAAAAAGACAGAGGCTATTAACAGTGTTTTCTTAAGTAAATTAACCTGAAAACTTTTCAATCAGCAATGTATCTGGACAGATCAAATGGCAGCTAAGTATCCTGTCAATGAAAACTTCTTCCTAGCTAAGCCTCGCCAGTCAGATTCATGGGTGTGGAAGTGTATTCTAAGAAACCGTCAACAATTCCGCAAAGGAATAAGGTGGAAAGTAGGTGATGGAGCAAATATTAATTTCTGGACAACGCGACAATCGTAGTCTGGCTGATCTTATGAGAATTCCCTACATCTCCCACATTGATGAGTCCCTCACTGTTGCGCAATTTACTCTACCCTCTAAAGAGTGAGATATTGTCAAATTGTAGGGACTAATTAATCAATCCTGCATTCAAGCAATTTTGGCTACAGCAATTTCTTCAAACCTATTCCTGATTCCATTTGTTGGGGTCTTTCAGGGAGTGCAGAATTCACTATTAAATCTGTAATATGGGCTGCCCATGGGCTCGAACTGCGACAATCCCAATCCTACGAATTCAGTTGCATCTGGAAGTTAGATATTTTACCCAAGTTAAAGATCTTCCTCTGGCAATTACGTCATGCATCCCTTCCTACCCGAGGGAATTTACTCCTTAGGGGTGTGGATATTGACCCCTTATGTCCTCATTGTAACGGTGCTATTGAGAATGCAGAGCATTTGTTTCTAGGATGCCAAAACGCTCAAATCCTTTGGGAATTAGCAAGCGATCATAATTGGGTTAATGTTGATCTTCTAGTTAACCCCAACTGAAGATCGAAAACTAGCTCTCCAANATTAACCGTTCTATGCCATCCATTAAGATGGATAAAATTGTAGCAGTTATTTGGAGTATTTAAAAAACTAGAAATAATAAAATATTTCGTAATGAATCATCTAGTCCGGGATTATCCCTTCTATGAGCAAAACGAGCAAGTGTCGAGTGGCGCATAAGACACAAAAACTTTCACAAACATTCCAACCATCCCTACACCATCATTCAAACCACAAGCGTAAGCAATCAAGGTGGATAACATGGAGGAAGCCGCAAGGTGGATTCATCAAAATCAACTTTGACGGATCCAAAAACTCTCAAACAGTGGCAGGAGGTTTTATCATCTGCGATTAGGATAGAGGATTTATACAGGCGGCAGCATTCAACCTAGGAGCAGCATCAGTATTAGTGACAGAAGCTACAGCAATGCGTAATGGGCTCAGAGAAGCAATGTAAGTAGGATTTACTGATATTCATATTGAAGGAGACAATCGTATTCTCATCCAAGCAGTGAAAAGGAAAATTAAAGTACCCTAGGAAATCCAAGTGCTTGTCCAAGATATCACTACCTTTTCAGACAGATTCAACAATGTTATCATAAATCATATTTTTAGGCAGGATAATAGTGCAGCCGATTGGCTGGCTAAATATGAGCTTTTAATTAATTCCACCAATGCGTGGAATTTGGTTCCTCATCGGGACCTTGGGCGTATCCTCATTGAGGATAATTTAGGACGAGCCCTTGAGAGAAGGGTATCCTAAATTGTATGTCTTACCTTTCTTACCAAAAAAAATATAAAATTCATCAAGATTATATTACTTATATTCCATCTTCTTCTTTTTTCGCTGCCTTTTCAAATGATTGTTTGATTTTTTGCCTATTTCTTTTTTTTATTTTTTGATCTTGCAAATGAAACTGATTTTTGTTTTTTAGGTTTTGAAAATGATATTTTTATGCTGAAATAGAGTATTAATGCCTAAATCAGATTTTTTATTATGTCTAACGCCATTGATTAAAGACACTATTTATACCCCTTTTCTAATGTACAAATGCTTCTTCTCTATTACGAGCTCCATTTCTGTTCAGTATGTAACCCGTTTGGATAAATAGAGTAAGCTAAATTTTTCAAAGGAGGTGCTCTTCTTCACGATAAATCCAAAAGAAAAATTGGATGTTTGTCATGTCGGAACACATTTAGATCTCATAAAATTAGTATTTCTTCTAAGTGGTTCACCAAATTCTTCGACGTTGAGTTCTACAATGTCTTGAACAATGAGTTCTTCTCTAATTTTATTGGTTTCACTTTCAACGATCAATTTTTCATATTTTTTAATCTATTTTTCTTCTAAATACTTCTAAAGGAATGACTTCCATATCCTCTAGTTTGATTAGGCTCATTTTTTGATATAGTTTTTCTTCTAATTGTATAGTATTTGTCTCTTTACTATTATCAGATAATGCATCTTGTTTGTTTGCTATTGCACCCATGATTTTGTTTACTTCTGCTAGATTTCATTCTCCGTCAAACATATTGTATAAAATTCGTCAAGATTATGTTGCTTATATTTCATCTTCTTTTTCTTTCTCTGCCTTTTTAAATGACTTTTCGGTTGATTTTTTGCCAACTTTTTTTTCGATTTTTATACCTTGCAAAAGAAATAGATTTTTTTAAAGTTTTGGAAAGGATATTTATGTTGAAGTGGAATACTAATACCTAAATTATATTTTTCAGTATGCCTAACTCCATTTATTAAAGAAAGATGGATTACAAAAGTACTTTTTTATTTCCTTTGCTTTAGTCTTATTTTTTTTGCTAATTTTGGTTTCAGTTCTAAACTATATCAGTGATATAGTTAGATTTCGATGCTACTGATGTCATTCCCTAAGGTGTATGCACAATATGTGAACATCAAATATCGTATCAAAATATTTATTCAAGTTTTTTCTTGGGTGATAAATTAGTTATATATCTATAAGTTTATAACTATTAAAAGACCTAAGTATGACTGTTTTACAAAAACATTTAAGTAAGACTATCTTAGATAAAATATGCTAGCTAAACTTTTTTTAAAAAAATTTTAAATACCTATATAAGAGTACGAGCATAAACTAGTATTTTAAAGTACCTAAAGTTGAACTTTTCCTTTTGGATAAAAAATATTAAAAAATATATTGTAAGAATCACAAAAATATATCTAAATATCGATAAAATTAATTTCCATATTACATTGTTTGGTTGTTCTCCACTTACACGTTTTCGGCGATAAGTAATTTTCCGACGATGCGTGTTCCGGCAACAACAAAGGTATCGCTCACGATTCTGGCGACCTCTAAGGCTTTCGCCGACTCTATTCCAGGGAGACGGTGAACCTCCAATGATACCCTAGCTTATCGCCGCCAACGCTCATGATGCCAACTGAGCATTGGCTAGCACCGACAGGGGAAAACTAGCGGCGAGAAGGGCCAAGGTACAAACGAGTTTTCCGGCGACCGAGGTGAGGGAGGAGGAAATCGGCGGTTGCATTTTATGCAACCGTGGAGAGCGTCAAGTCGGAATCCATATGGAGGTTCGCCGTCTCGCCAAAATAGAGTCGCCGAAAGCCTTAGATGTCACCGAAACTGCGGTTGAGCGATACCTTCATCGTCGCCGGAAAACTCATCGTCGAAAACTTGTCGCCGGAAACGTGCAAGTGGAGACTGGAGAACAACCAAACAATGTAATATAGAAATTAATTTCGTAAATATTCAGATATATTTTGTGATTTTTACAATGCATTTTTAACATTCAAAAATAAAAATAAAATCAAGGTTTAAGATCAATTTATTTCAAACGTACGCTCTAAATCTAAAAAATTATGGTGGTTGTCATATAGTGATGATTACTATAACTACACTCTTTATGATATATGTTATTGATTTCACTTTGTTAATTGAAGATTAAAGATAAAAAATTAAATAAAATGCTCACCTTGCCTGCGAAATGTCATACTAGAAAATTTACCAAATGGTGTTGTTTAAATTAACACCTTTTAGTTTGATAGTTTCCTTATTTAGAGGTGTTATTTTTGTCTAAAATTATGGCCCTTATGTCTGTTGTCGTGTCAGCACAGGAGGAGAGAGGGAAGTTAATGTGTCAAAGTTGCCCCTCCCCCATTTCGTTCATATCATTTGAAAAAGTTAGTGAGAGAGGTTGAAGGTGTCAGGAAACCGCACAAATTAACGATTAACGGTTAGGGGAGAGGTTGGAGGCCACATTGAGCGAGTGGAAGCCATTCATCTGGACAGCAGAGAAACAACGAATGTGTTGCAATTATCAAGTGCTGGTGGTCGATTGGTCAGGTAGGGAAGGGAGTCTGCTGAGTTGATGTTCATATCTCAAAGGTAATGGTTTGCTTGTTCAATTGTGTGTAATTTTCGTGGTTCTTGTTGTAATATGTGGTAGAGGATGTTCAATTTTAGGTTGGAGCGGTGAATGATGGGGGGGAGAGAGATTGTGGTGTATGTTTGGCATGACTGACGAACGGAGTAGTTAGTGTGTAAAAGTCAGGAACTGGGAAAATGGGTTGTAGTGGTATTAGAAAAGGTGGACATTATGGGGGAAAGACATGCATTAGGTAGGTTGTAAGTAGTTTGCATAGTAACAGTATCCTCGAAATGCATAGTGGATAACCTAGGTTGTAGACTGAGTCTTTGTCAGTAATGGTGAGGTGAGGTAGCGAAGGGATGAAGTATGGTGTAATGTGTGTAATCAGTTGATTGTTGTTAGTGTAGTGTTGTTGAACTAGAGTAGGCATGGTTTAAGATTTCAGCAGAGTTAAGAAGTGTGTGAATTGGTATCCCTAATATCCTGGGAAATACAATTATGTAATTTAGGCTAAGCAGTGTGGTTGGTAATTGGTTTGTAGTATGTGAGATTGCTGGAATTTGCAATTATATATCCCAGGTGAAAGAGTAGTATGGTGGATGTGAATTGTTGCTGATAAGCGAGTATCCCAGAAACTGCATTCATATATGCCAGGGTTAAATGTGGGTATGTGAGTTGTGTTTGCAAATGTATCCCAGGAATGACAAATGCAAGTCACACAGTAAACACTAGATAGATATGGGAATTGAGTTTCCTATGTAGTAGTACCCCGGTAGATGCAATTGTATATCCCAGGATATACCCTAAATACATATGTGAAATGAATGTTGAAATTAGTAGTATCCCACTGTGTAACCTTGGATATCCCAGGTTAAAGAGTAAATAATGTCGGTAATGTGAGTATGCCAGGAAATGTAATTGTATATCCAGTAGTGAACCCTGAAAACATGTGTGAACTATGTTCCCAGTATGTTGTAAGTGAAAGTTGTATCCCCCATGGAGGACACTCAATAGATGAGTTGATTTTGCTAAACATGAGTAATCCACAGTATGCAATTGTGTATCCCAGGGTAAATAGTAGGTATGTACAGGGCATGCATAATACGAGTGTCCCAGAAGTAGTATTTATGTAACCCAGGTAAAGAAGTGGTTAGGGTTGTCAATTGTGTGGAAAATATAGCCCCCTCCCAGGGTAAGTAGGCCTGTGAAATCAGTTTCTGTACATTAGTGTCCCTGTAAATGCAAATGCATATCCTAGGTTAGAAGACTAGTAATGTGAATTGTGTCTTGCATAATGAGGGTGTTCCAAAAGTTACCATGCTATAACCGTGGATGTAGAGGATGGTGTGGATTTTAAAGTATTCCAAAAATGATTGTTTATGGGGGACTATGATGTTGCAAGTGAGTAATCCTGAAATTATAAGTGTGTAACCCAGGATATATGTATTGATGGTGTGACTTGAAAATGGCTGTGACTTGGTCTGTGTGAAACACATGTTACTTGTATGCAATGTGGGTGTGCATGGTTTGAAGTTGAGGGTGCTAGAATGACTTATTGTGATGGCATCATGCAGGTTCATAATGAAGAGGAGTGTCGGAAAACGAAGGGGGGTAGGTGTGAGGAAGGGGGCAGGATTGTCACGTAGTGGAGGTGCTCAACCAGGTTCCGTCATGGATAAGGAGTGGGGAATGTCATCGGGGAGTGAGTATATGCCTTCGGAGATGGGGACCAGTATGGAGGACACTGTATCCATGGTGGACGAGAGTTGTGAACCTGGTGGAGGCTCTGGTAGTGAGGGTGATGATGCGGAAGACGTATATGCTGATAGTGCCAAGGGAAGTGGGAAGGGGAAACGTCAGAAGAGGAGGAGGGAACTCACAGTGGAGGGCAGACGGTGGAGGCAGAAGGCTGCTGGAGATGGGTTTGTGTTTGATAAGGAGGGAAGGAGTTCAAGGGGCGTAGTTCCAGTCAGTGTGAAGGGAAGGTGTACGTTGGAGAAGATATACGAATTCAACAAGACGCTGGAGTCATACCAAAAGAAAGCAATTGAGGGGACGATCTTGAAGCCGATACTGGAGTATCGACCTTTTTCCATGTAAAGGGAGTTGATTGCGGCACTGGTGAAGGTATGGATGCCGCAAAGGAAAGCCTTCAGGCTTGCTGGGTGGCTCGTGCCCTTCTCGGTTTATGACGTCTCCCTGTTCACAGGTTTACCAGTGATCGGTAAGATAGTGCAGTTTGGCGAGGATGATTTGTCTATAACTGAGCTAGTAAGGATGGTACGCTAGCGTATGGCACAGTATGTGACAGAGAAGGGTGACAACCTGAAGCGCGGGAAAGGGAGGAAGAATACAGTGTTCAGGAACTACATAAAGGTGACGAAGAAGCTATTGGACACGAATGAAGAGCCCGAGAAGCTAAGGCTGTGGCTAAGTCTGTATTCTTGGAGGGTGATGAGTGGGGTTATGTTCCCGAGAACCCCTTATGGAGCTGCATGGTCTGTGCAGAAGTACATGGAGGACGTTCACGGAATGGGTGAATATACGTGGGCCAAAGCCGTGTAGCTCGTCCTCATTGAAACGATAGAGGAGATGCAGCAGAAGCTGGAGGAGCCTGTTTCGGATGTGCAGATGAATGGATTCTCCCTCCTTATTCAGGTGAGAGTTCACTAGGGGTGATGTAAGTACATTCAGTAAATTGCTGAACTTTGATTCTGTTGCTTATGTTTTATCCTTCTTCGTGTAGGTGTGGTTCTACGAGCACACAATAAGGTTTGCGAAACATAACAAGTGCAGGTTCCCTTGGTTGGCAAGTTGGGATAGTGTCGACCATAGGGGAAGGTATGGTGCATTCCAGTTGGTAGAAGGAATCAAAGAGTCCAAGGTACGATAAATGTTCCCAATAGTTGCTGGTTCAAGTTAATGATCGGGGGCAGAAGAATTACAAAATTTTATTTCTGTCATTATAACTTAAGTTTGACGGCCTTGTAGGTGATCCCTGTGTTGTACCCTCGGAAGGAAGACATGCTGGTGCCCACTGTTATGACTTTCATAAAGACAGATGGGTTCCAAGACTACATCCTTGATGGAGAGGTAGGTATTATTAGATTCAGCAGCTATGTGTGCAACTGCATGTGTTTGGGTGGTACCTTATTTGTGTTTAGGTTGTGTGCAGCGAACATGGGTGATTAATGTGTGTATAAGATGACAATTGTTTGGTGTATAATGTAGGGTGTGCTGCCATATGAGGAACGTCTGGAGTGGGCACATGAGGAGTTGCATGCTGAGAAAGGGAAGCATGTAGATACACTGAGAATGCTGGAATTCTGGAAGAGTGGTGCGAATGAGTTGGAGGCTAGGTTGAAGATGTGCACGACAGCCGGTGAGGCGCATAATACAGGGCATCAACTTAGAGGTGATATCAGGGTATACGTATAGAGTGATAGTGGATTGGAGTCTTTAACAAGGGCAGTAACTGATTTGGGCGAAGCAATTGCGCATGATTTCAGTACGGTTAAGGGTGCTACTTGTGATGCTCAGAACACGGCAACAAGGATTGCCAATGCTGCTGCCCCTCTTGAAGGTTGTGACTATATAGGGGATGCCCCCCGTGTAATGAGCTGCATGTGCAGCCTTCCGCTGAAGTTGAAGACATAGGCAAAAATCGATTGATGCAGTGGCCATGCCTTGTGGGGAAGGTAAGGTCAGCGCATAGGAGCCTGTAGGGGAACAGCAGCAGCCGGAGCCAGTTGTTGGGGAATCCAATGCACTACCCAGGCCTCATATTGGGGAGGAAGCAGCGAATACAGATGGTTCGGGTCCTACTGCAGATAAGGTGTATGTGGTAGATGATTGAACAGCACGGGAGGGTGTTAGCACGACACCTGCATCTTCAGTGGCAAATGTGGAGGATTGTACACCTAGCGCGATGGAGGGTGCGCATTATGAGGCGACACTTAACCCAGGGATGTAGTTTGTGCAC
>NCQV01082363.1:0-11192 GCA_002740545.1 Lophocereus schottii
AATGATCTTTCAATGGAAACTTAGATTGAACCAGCCAAAAAGGTAGACACATTGCGTTCTCCTTAGCAATGGATTCCACAAGTTGGATAATAACCAACCTTTATACAAAGCGTAGATTAAGATCTACCTTATATTCAGGTGTGCTACAAAATGATCATCTATTACATCGGTACAATCCAATCATAAACCAGCTACTCGCAGCAATTGTGCTCTTAAGAATAGGAAAAGGTGACCAGAACTAATACAAATGTAACATGAGAGTGACTGATAATGCAACTGGATGGGGATATGTCGTGAAGACAAAACGATGAAGCCCCTGGTCGAAGTGAGGAGTATCTAATAGTTGATAATCCAACAAGGACAATAACAGATGATATATTATCAAAAGGTGCAGTGAAATAGTTTCTAGAGTAATGTCTACTCCACAAATGGAGGTGGAGTCAATGGACGGTTTGCAAGAGTTTGAGCAATTTAAGCAAGTCTTGAATTGCAATGGATTAAAGCAAAATGTCTCTTTTAAGTGTCATTTGTTTCTCTTATATGGAATAGTCTGTAGTCAATGGTTTCAAACTTATGTACCATAGAACTAGCCTCTCCGAAATCTTACAATTCAGGGGATACTACATCAAGAAACCCCATATAGCTCACTTAGATGAAATTATTAGGGTTACAGAAGAAAATATTTGCAATCAATGAAGCATATTAAAGTAATTGCCACTTGGATTTCGAGAAGTGCACAAAATGGCACCCATGTGATGACGAAATATGAGCTCAAAATTGTATGTATCCACTGACTTAAACAGTCTGCACCATCAGACTTCTAGACTGAATTTCATTGGCCACTAGTCTCCAAATGTGTTACAACATGGGTCATTGGAAAGCCTACTTTCCGAACGTTGATATAGAATAACTAAAACATCTCTATCTAATGGAATGTATGGGCTGCAAGTGGACTAAACTCAAACCTTGTGCATTATGAGTCTGCCAACTTTGTAGACCTTGACTTGTCTAATAGTTTTAAATGACCAAATGACCTCTAATCCACTGAAACTTGTTTCATATAAAAGATATCTCCTTAAACTTAAGGCCAGGATGGAAAATCCTTGCGTAAATCATATTGATCATAGACAAAGGTTACCTCAATGTCAGTCCTTGTGCACTGAGCAAAACTGCTATGTTGATTGAACTTGTGTATTCCGCCCATACTTGGTTTTCCCTATACATTTAACCTCAAAATGAGTCAACGGCATTTCATAGGACACATTTGTGACAACCTCCAACCCAAGGGATATGAGTCTTATTGATTCTGAAATTTCTGGGTCGAAACGGACAGAGTTTCGCCTGCAAACTGGCTAATTCCCAGGCTTAAGTCCTTACGTCACATCATCTGCAATGAATAACAGTATAAAAGGATACTAGATCAAGCTCAACGACTACACGCCGGAGACCACAACTCTACGGACTACACACCTGGAGTACAAGGATTTACATCTCCAAAATAAACAATTCAAGCTAAAAGAATGGAATACCAATCAGATGGGTGGCTCATATGACCATACATATCTAAATGCATTGGAACACCTTTAACTTGTTAAAAAAAATCACCCTCGAATATGATGTTTGAGATCAAACTATATACACATTGTGTGGATCCATCTGACAAAGAAGAATATTGTCATCATAATCTGGTACACATTCCATACAATTTTCCAATGATATCATAATAATCTGTATTCCTCACTAACCAACTTTCTCAGTATCTTAACTCCATAATCCATATCCCATAAAGAAAATCTCAACTTGGCTCTAATACCAAATCTGTAATGCCCCAAATTAAACATGTTTCACTATTTATTTCCGCCTTCATAAATCCCTTAATAATAATCTAGATAACCCAATGATAGGGGCATTACCGCCGTCCAAAAGGACAAGGCTTGAAACATTAGTGCTATAAATAATATAGCTAAGCATAACCTCAAACATATATACTCACATCAAGTGTTAACAAATGAAGGGTTTATAAACCATAGTAAAATAAATCACTATATAGACTACATCTTCATCTACAGAAGAATTCAATATATAGCTTTAAGGTATGTATATACTGCATTACTTCTGATCCACCTGGATTTTCTTGCTTCACTTATTCTCTTTAGCTGATTTGTTAGCATGTGGGCAATTCTCTGAGCATTTGCCTAAAACAAAACATGAAAACATTTCGAACTGTGAGCTGAAGCTCAGTACATGCATTCCTGAATTGTTAAATGATCTTTAAAACACTAGTTGGGCCCGCTTTGTAATTCACTTTAAGTTAAAAATAGTGAATGAGATAAATGTAAAGCTGCATTGCTAGTTATTATCTAATAGTGAACCCCTTGATACTGTTACGATCTATGGATAGGTGTATACCTGCCAAGCCAATCGGGGACCTGGCCTGAAGCCGTGCGGGTAACTGACAGGCGTAAGCCATACAGATGATAACTGACGGGGTCACTAATTAACTGATAAATCACTGTATAAACTGATTCATTGATATACTTACCAAACATGATACTTTGATAATAGCTTCAAGGCCATTGTTCGAACAACCAAAACAAATCACTTAAAATTCTCCACTTCAATAAATTTAAGAATGATTCAAATGTTTTCGAATCCATAATAAGTAAGAAGATACTATTTAGTTACTTTATATAAATTGTGTGAGTTCGATTAAGTGGTATGTAACTAATCAAGTTACTACCAATTACATAAGTAGGCATCAAATAACATAGAAAATTCATGAAATAAATTTCAAATCACAAATTTTTCCAACAATCCCCTACTAATATAAAATTTATAAACAAATATCTAGGGACATATAATAATTTTTATAAGGTAAGCATATGATATCATGCAATGGGTGTACGGTACCTGACGGTTTAAACTAATACTTGTTGTTAGTGAGTTTGAACTTGAGGAAAATTAGTGAACTTATGTCTTGACATAAGACCCCTTTGGCCATCGTTCTACGCATCACACACACGATATGAGATTATTTCATTGATTCTTTCACTAAGGTGCTATTCCGGTCATGCGCATGGTACCTTGTCTCATGAGTGTCCATTAGAGAATAGCCCGAACATCTCACAATGGCGAGCCCACGACCACACTTACTAGGTGAACCTCCAAGAGTAATCTGTAACTACGACCCTGCAAAACCATGCCTTTAGTCCATTAAGAATTATCTTATCTCCTTTGCCTCAGTTCAAAGATAGCATTTTGCTATACTGGGAAAAACAACTCAACCATATAATTGCCACAGCCACCGAAGAACACTTCGCTATAGGAGTGGAACCCCGAATTCCTCGTAATATGTTTAGTGCACTTTTAGTTCACCCATTAGTTTTGTTTGTAACTATTGAGCGTCTATTCATGGGATCGGCATACCTCTGGAGACGGGTGTTCACTACGGTGACTAGCTTATAGGCTTCAGTTCCACTTCCCTCCACAACATGATTAGCCCTTAAGCTAATATGGTTTTTTTGCATCCTTATACCTCTAAACCCTATATAAAGGGTCTTGCCTAGGCTCTAATAATTATCCCTGAATCTCATACCAGCAAAAAATACTTATACACTATTTTGTTTCCACTATCTTAGATTTCTGAGAGAGATTAAGGGAGTTTTGAGAGAGATTATAAGTGAGATTGTAATCCACTTGCTTAATCGAATCACTCGTTGTGATTGTGATCGCATTGTACTCACTTCTTTTCATAGTGGATTGTTTGTACTCGTCATCATCCGTGGCTTTTTTTCCCACACTGGGTTTCTATGTAAATCTTTGAGTTCTTTATTGTTCTTGTTATCGCTGTTTACTTTTGAATATCATTATTCATTCTAACACTTCCACTATTAGTTTGCTCTAACTTCCTAACAAGTGGTATCAGAGCGAGGGTTAGGATGTCTTCAATCATGAAGGTTGATATTCAGAAGTTTGATTGAGAGATTAGTTTCAATCTCTAGAAAGTACAGATGAGAGCGGTTCTCATTCAGCATGAGTTGTGGAAGGCTCTTTCGGGACCTTATGCGAAACCCAGTATGATGATAGATGACCAATGGGCAAATCAGTAAAAGAAATAGTAATGGTTCTTTGGCGGACGACGAATGGGAGCAACTGGAGTTGAAGGTACTGTTTGCCATATAGTTGTGCTTGGCACCACATGACTTACGAGAGGTGCTTGATAAGACAACCGTAGTTGGTCTTTGGGTTCGGGTGGAGGAATCTACGAGACGAAGAGTCTTGCTAATAAGATCTAATTGAAGGAAAGGTTATAACACCTTCAGAATGGTAAAAGGTACTCCTATACAAAAACATCTAAATGATTTCAATTCGATTGTAGTTGACCTTGAAAGTTTAGATGAGAAAATTGAGGATGAGGACAAGGCTATTTTGTTAGTTGTGTCTCTACCTCATTCACATAAACACTTTAAGGAGATTATATGATGTACCTTTGAAGGGAGGAAAGAAAACTAAAGCAAGATTGCAATAGCTCACGGTAAAGCAAATTGAAATTTTAGTTTAATACCTCGAACTCATGAAGAAGAACAACGAAAATGATAGAGCTAAACTCAAAGTTTGGATACAGAAACACCACCAAACGTAAGCTTAGGATCCCTAATCTTTGATTAAGATACAAGAACACCACTTAACAAAGGTTAGAACTTAGTTGATCACCACCTTAATCGACCAAATTAAGGATAAGCAAGTGAAGATTTCGGAGTTCGAAAGCAAAAGCTCTCAAAAGTGTATTCTGAAAATCAAGCTCACGAACCAGCGAAAGGCCGTGTGAAACATAAGGATACAAGCCTAGCAAGCAACCAAGTAACCTAGCACACTCCTAAGCTTTCCTCCCTAGGAAGGAAAGGTGTTAACTAAGTCTAATTCTCACGGTTTATGCTAACCGTGTACAAAGCTTGATTACACCTAGTCTAAATACATCCAAATTAATAAGGAAAGCAAAACAAATGATCGTTACAACTTAATGAACTTATACTTAAGCTTAATCAATTAGAAATCAAACCAAGAGCGTGTGCTTCAGCCGTAAAGTAGAACTCCCTTTTCAGCTGACCAATGAGAGTCGTGAAACATCCCCTTTTGCAGCTGGCATTCTATTAGTGATTGTTTCCAAGGTAGCAGCTAATGATTGATGTTTTACAAGCTTAGGGACGTGTGCCATGCCTTGGAGTGTGTGCCTCGCCAACTGAAGAGGAGGAAATCTGCGGATATAGGCAAATTACCCGTGCTGCTTCAAACCGGGTTCATGGATAGTTTTAACCGGGTTTTCAAACCTGAATTAAGCTAAGCAAAAGTGAGCATGATTTTGTTTTGAGGCAATGGGGAGAAACTTTAGGGTGTGTACAAACCCCATCCAAAGAAATCAAGGTCAAACCATGTTTAAGTGGGATAATTCCACATAAACATTTAACCATGCAGTTTTGAACCAAAACTGGTCGGTTAGACAAAATGCTTTAATCTTCCACCTTCTTGTGTGCATAACTAGAAATGAATTCTTGGACCTGAAAGTAGACATGGTAAGGATTCCAAAAATGCAAAAATATTAAACTTAAGCCATAATGTTGCTTAAGTAATGAGATGAACAAAATCGGGCATTTTTTGGCCAAGCAACCCGATTGTAGCTATTTGGGAGTCTTGCAAAATATGAGCCATGCTTTAAACTTAGGACCTTGTTCGTAGATGTTCTGGACTTGGCACAGCATGGATAAGGTCATGGCTTGGTAGGACTCCATCATCCTCCCCTTGTTGAAAAGATTTGATCCTCAAATCTATGGGGGAGTCATCTAGATGGAAGGGGCTTAAATCTGCCACATTGAATGTGGATGAAACTCTATAATCTTTGGGTAGATTAAACTTGTATGCATTGTCATTTATCCTTTCCAAGACATCAAATAGACCTTCAGCTCGTGGCATGAGTTTGTTCTTTCTTTTGGAAGGAAATCTTTCCTTTCTTAAGTGTATCTAAACTAGGTCTCCTGGTTGAAATACCATCTTTCTCCTGTGCTTGTTGGCTTGGGCTTTGTAGGGCGCATTAGTCTTTTCAATTCCAGCTTTCACCAACTTATGGAGCTTTTGAATTTCTTTCACTCTTACTGCTGCATCAGCATTTGGTTTTTGGTCTTGAGGACGGGGAGTAAGATCATTGGGACTTAAAGGATCAATCCCATACACCACCTTAAATGGTGAAAGACCAGTAGCCTTGCTGGAAGATTTTTTGTACGTAAACTCAGCATGTGTTAAGAGCAAATCCCAAGCTTTAGCATGAGGTCTAATCAAGGCTCTTAGGAAAGTACCTAAGGTTCGATTAGTTGCCTCAATTTGTCCATCAGTTTGGGGATGACAAGTGGTACTAAACAACAACTTAGTACCAAGCTTCTTCCAAAGAGTGATCTAAAAATGACTTAGAAATTTTGTATCCCTATCTAAAACAATGGACTTAGGGATACCATCCAGCCTTGTTCCCTCTTTGAAGTATAAGTCGACAATGTGTGTAGCATCATTGGTTTTATTACAAGGTATAAAGTGTGCCATCTTTGAAAACCTATCCACCACCACAAATATGAAATCCTTGCCCCTTCGGGTCTTAGGAAAACCCAAAACAAAGTCCATACTCATATCCACCTAAGGTAGAGTGGACACGGGCAGTGGAGTGTATAGACCATGGGGTAAGGTATAACTTTTAGCTACTTGGCACGTACCACACCTTTTTAGGATTTCTTGAACATTTTTCTCCATCCCTGGCCAATAGTAATGTTCTCTTGACATGGTCAAGGTCTTTGACTCACTAAAATGACCAGCTAAGGATCCACCATGAATCTCTCTAATCAAGAGCTCATGGGTGCTAAACTTAGGAGTACACAGTCGTACTCCTTTGAACAAATAGCTCTTAGACTAAGAAATCTCCCTTGGGGTGAACATGCAGAATATAGGTCCCCAAGGTCTTCATCTTCAGCATACAGACTCTTAAGATGCTCAAACTAAGAACAACAGCATCTAGTTGAAATAAAAGGAGGTGTCTCCTTGATAATACATCCACACCTTGGTTCAACTTTCCTGATTGGTGCTTGATTGTGAAGTAGAATGACTGAAGGAATTCAACCCGCTTAGCATGGCGTTAGTTAAGCTGGTGTTGGCCTTGAATGTACTTTAATGCCTTTTGATCAAAATGCAATATAAAATCACTAGCCACTAAGTAATGGCTCCAATGCTCCAAACACCAAACTATTGCACAGAATTCCTTGTCATATATGGAGTATTTTCTTCTTGATTCACACAATTTCTCACTACAGAAGGCTAATAGTTTACCTTCTTCAGTAAATACTCTACCAATTCCCACTCCAGATGCATCACATTCGACCTTAAAAACATTCTTAAAGCACGATAAGGCTAGGAATGGTGCTTGAGTCAGTTTCTTTTTTACTTCTTCAAAGGTAGATTGTGCTTTAGGGCTCCATTTGAATGATGCACCCTTAAGCACTTCAGTCACGGGGGATATTATGGTGCTAAAATTTCTAATAAACCTTCTACAAAAGGAAGCTAAGCCATGAAAACTTCGATCATCATGTATGCTTTGTGGTCGACGCCAAGACCGAATAGCCTCTATCTTCCCTTCATCTGCCTTTATTCCTTCTTTAGAAATAATGTAACCTAAGAATGTAACTTCCTGAGTGAAGAAAGTACACTTCTTAAGATTACTAGACAACCTTTTTTGTTCCAGGACATGCATAATCTAATTGAGATGATCTTGGTGTGCTTGCTCATCCTTGGAATAAATCAGAATGTCATCAAAGTAGACCACCATGAACTTGCTAGTGTAAGGCTTGAATACTTGATTCATTAGCCTCATGAATGTACTAGGAGCATTAGAAAGATCAAATGGCATAACAAGCCATTCATACAAGCCACCTTTAGTCTTGAATGTAGTCTTCCATTGATCTCCTTCATGGATTCTAATCTAGTATTATCCGCTTCGAAGATCAATCTTTGAGAATACTTTAGAGCCATGTAGTTCATCCAGCATATCTTCAAGCCTAGGTATGAGGTACCTATACTTGATTGTGATTTTGTTTATGGCTCTACTATCCACACACATTCGTTAGCTTCCATCCTTCTTTGGAACCAATAAGGCAGGTACAAGGGCTAAGGACTCACGTACAAGCCCTTTTGACATCAACTCCTTGACTTGCCTTTGAATCTCCATAGTTTCCTTTGGGTTCATCCTATAAGTTGGCTTATTTGGAAGGATTGAACCAGGAATGAGATCAATTTGGTGTTGGATATCTCTTTTAGGAGGTAAACCCGTAGGTATTGCCTCAGGAAACAAATAACAGAAGTTTTCAATGAGTGTTCTTGCAATGGGATGAGTGGGCATTAAACTTTCTAGTTCATCTTGCATGTTTAGTATCCACTCTTTAAAGGCCTTAAACGCATGTTGAGAAGCCTTTAGGTGGGTTCACTCACAGATGGTAACCAATCAATGTGTTTGGACTTTTTTTTGTGGCTGATTTTGGTAGAGTTTGGATGGGGACAAAGGGGCTAGGGTGATTTTCTTGCCTTCTTTCATCAAGGAGTAAGTGTTTAAGTATCCATTGTGCATAACCTTTCAGTCATACAGCCATGGTCTCCCTAACAATATATGACATGCATCCATTGGGATCACATCACACCATAACTCATCTTGATAGTTCTTTTCAATAGAAAAAGTAATCAAGCACTGAGAGCTCACTTAGATTCCCTTACTTTGATTAAACCATTGGATGTTGTAAGGATGAGGATGAGTCATAGTTTACAGCCCTAGTTTCTCAATCATGCTAGAGAAACTACATTTACACAGCTCCCTCCATTAACGATCAAAGAGCATACCTTTCCTTGCACGGTACACCGTGTATGGAATATGTTTTCTCTTTGTTTATCTTTAAACCCCTTTTGGTTGCTTAGAGCTCTTCTCAAAACCAAGAGTTCACCTTCATTAGCCTCTTCAACAACTTCATCTTGAGTTTCCTTAAGTTCTGGCTCACTTTCAACTTCATTTTCTTCCTCCTCAAAGTTCTCCTTCACGGTTGTCTATTCAACCAAGGTGATTACCTTCCTATTTGGACATTATAAAGCTATGTGTCCAAGCCCTTGGCATTTAAAATGCCTTCTATTGCTTATAGGATTGGGGTTAGGCCTATTTTGAGGTGCTTGGGTTCTTTCTAGTGTTGGGGTTCTTTGTAGAAAGGAAAGGGATGGATTTTGTGGCTTAGGAGTAGGATTGGAACTCCCCTTGTTAAAAGGTTGGTTACGGGTTAAAGGGTGTGTATTTTGAGGTTTAAAGGGCTATCTTGCCTTCTTTTGTTGCTCGCTAAGACACAAACATCGTCAAGCAAAGTATATGCTTGCAATTCAACCACATTAGAGTGCCTAGGATCAAGTCTTCCCAAGAATCCAACTATGGTTTGTTCTTTTGGCTCTTGAATGTCGCACTTGATTAGCAACTTTATAAAGTCATGTGTATATTCTTCAACACTTATATTACCTTGAGTAAGGTTATGAAGTTGAGAATAACAACCTTGAATATAAGTTGGTGGGAGAAAACATGCCTTCAGTTTAGATTTCATCTTATCCTAAGTATAGATTTTTGATTTCCTTTCTCTTATCCGTTTAGCACTTAAGTTTTTCCACCACATAGATGCATACTTTCTGAGTTATAAAGCTACCAATTTAACCCTTTTATCATCAAGAACATCTTTATATTCAAAGAGTCTCTCAGTAGTATGCAAACAATCAAGCAACCCTTTAGGATTAAGCTTACCTTCAAATTCTGGAACTTCCATTCTGAAGTCATTGGAATTAGCTTAAAACCGTGGCTCCCCCCTCATCATTCTGGTTGGTTCTTGTTCACTTGAAGAATCAACTTCATGGCTAAAGACATATTCATGTCCTCTAGGTTCATATTGAAGAGTGTCTTCATTTAGGTTTTGCCTTTGCTTCAAAACCAAGCCCAATTGCTTTCTTAAGTGCTCATTTTGTGCTTAAGTTTCTTGATTCTTTTGTGAGCCCTCTCGAATTTTGCTAGCCAGTAACTCATTTTGCTTCATCAAAGCTTCAAACCTTTCTTCTAAGGTCATGCTTGTCAAAGTCATGCTTGAACTTGTTCGCTTAACAAGTGAAACAACACGGAATAGGGGTGGCAGGAATGTGCTTAATGGCAGAAGGTGACCGTGCTATGTTTCTGCCAGGCATGGCTGAAAACAGTAAGTTTTACAGGTTTTGTGTTTTCACTCAAACCGGGTATGAAACTGAATTTGTGCTTAGATGGATTTCTAGAAGGGTGAGGGACGTACCAGGCCTAGGAGAAGCCAAGCTCTGATACCAAATATGATGTACCTTTGAAGGGAGGAAGGAAAACTAAAGCAAGATTGCAATAGCTCACGGTTAAGCAAATTGAAATTTCAGTTTAATCCCTCGAACACGTGTAGAAGAACAATGAAAATGATAGAGCTAAACTCAAAGTTTGAATACAAAAACACCACCAAACTCAAGCTTAGGTCCCTAATCTTTGATTAAGATACAGAAATACCACTTAACAAAGGTTAGGACTTACTTGATCACCACCTTAATCGATAAAATTAAGGATAAGCAAGTGAAGCTTTTGGAGTTCAAAAGCAAAAGCTCTCAAAAGTGTATTTTGAAAATCAAGCTTATGAACCAGCCAAAGGCCGTGTGAAACATAAGGATACAGGCCTAGCAAGCAACCAAGTAACCTAGCACACCCCTAAGCTTTCCTCCCTAGGAAGGAAAGGTGTGAACTAAGTCTAATCCTCATGGTTTATGCTAACCGTGTGCAAAGCTTGATTACACCTAGTCTAATTACATCCAAATCAAAAAGGAAAGCAAAATGAATGATCCTTACAAGTTAATTAACTTATACTTAAGCTTAATCAATTAGAAATCAAACCAAGAGCATGTGCTTCGACCGTAAAGTAGAACTCCCTTTTCGGTTGACCAATGAGAGTCGTGAGACATCCCCTTTTGCAGCTTGCATTCCATTGGTCGTTCTTTCCAAGGTAGCAGCTGATGATTGATGTTCTAGAAGCTTAGGGACGTGTGCCACGCCTTGGAGTGTGTACCTCTCCAGCTGAAGAGGGGGAAGCCTG